>VJMY01000680.1:0-38940 GCA_009869795.1 Neelides sp. FZ-2019 | reverse complement strand
TATCTTCTTTAGAAGCTCCTTTTCCAACAATGATTTTGGCTTCTACTTGGTCAACACCAAAACCATTCGTGGCCACACAGGTGTAAACTCCAGTATCTTCCTTAATAAGGTCCAAAATGTCAAGGCTGACATATCCAAAGTCATGAATTGGCTTAAATCTTGAGCCGCTCTGAAGAGGTAATCCGTCTTTAAACCAATTGACTTGAAGATTAGCGTCGTTGGCTGGCTCCAATTTGCATTCCAAATGAGCTGCTGCTTTGTCTGGACGTTGAATTGATTTTGGAGTTGTCTTAAACTGGGGTCGCTGAGGATGAGTTTGCATTTGTGCGCTTCCCTGATTAGTTGCTCCCATTTGAAAATCATGTGGACCTATAATAGGCATTTTATTTATAGTCATATATAAACCGTGTTAATATTAAAAAGGTAATTTAAAAAACGCATATTCTCACCCAAAACCTGAAGTTGGCATGAAGTTACAGCTTCACCAACTCTGTTCTTAGCTTTGCACGTGTACACTCCGCTGTCGGATGTGTAGACAGAGAGAACGTCGAGGGCCACGTAGTCGAATTCATATGCTGGACGGAACCGATGACCAACAGGGACTTTCACTCCGTCTTTGTACCATTCAATGTTCATTGAGCTATCTCCAATGGGTTTCAAACGGCACTCGAGATGAACATTACTGAGCTCAACGCTGCTTTGATTCTTCAATGGTTTGACAAATACAGGCATTTGACGTTCTTCTTCTTCAACAATTTCGGATCTTGAGAACCGGGAGGAGTCCTCCAAATAGTTCAATTTTTCCAAAGCCGTCTCATTCATTGTTGTCGAGTCAATTCGGCTCGTTCCGTACACTTCAACTCGGCTGGAACAGTCGTCTGCTCCAACCTTGTTGACAGCCCGCACGGTGTAAATTCCCGTATCATGTTGGTTGACAGAGATAACATCGAGCGCAACGTAGCCAAAATCGTAATAAGTTTTAAATCTTGAACCTATTGCAGAGTTCCAATTAGTTTTAAGAAAAAATGCAAATACGTAAATAGCTTTAAAGTCAAATAAATAAAAATTACCAATTGTCAGTTGCTTCCCATCTTTGTACCACTCGACTCTCATAGAAGGATCTCCCATTGGCTCGAGTCTTGCCTCCAAATGAAGGGACTTTTGTTCAGTGAGCTGAACGGCCTCGTTAATCCGCTTCACAAACTTTGGCTGACTATACTGCATTTCAGGTTCGGTCTTCACTTGTGACATTTGCTGTTTCTCGACAATCCTGTGCATTTGAGTAGAATCGACTATCTCGTGTGCTATTGAATTAAACATGTTGCTTATTAAATAACTCATAGTGTAATGAATACTCGGCTTATTTCAGTTTATCATGATGTTTTTATAGATAAAGATATTAGTAGCATGCTAATTGCATTCTCATACCTTCGACAAGCATCTGAGCTTCGTTAAAACATTCTCCTGCTGAGTTCCTGGCTTTTACTACGTAAACTCCCGAATCAGCTCTTCGAACTTTAGTAATGTCGAGGGCCACATAGCCAAAGTCATGACTCATTTGAATTCGATTGGCGTCTTGGAGAGGTTGTCCATTCAGTGTCCATGTTACTTGCATTGACGCGTCTGACTGGGGTTCAAGTCGCGTTTCAAAGTGAGCATTTTGCCCTTCCAACAATCGTTTTGTTCCCTTGAGTGGACCCAAAAACCGTGGTTTGACTGATTCAACTGTTTCTTCCGTCGTTCGCCTCCAACGGCTGAATTAATAATAAATACATGTTTATTAATTTAATTAATTTAAATTTAGGAGAATTATAAAAATATTTTTATTCCACCTTGAATCTTCTAAATACTGAATTTTCTCGAGAGCATTCTCATGCACGGCTTCATTTATCACATCTTTGACCGAAGTGACAACCATCCTGGCACTCGTTTCATCACGACCAGCTCTATTTCTGGCAACGCATGTATAAACTCCTGAGTCTGACTTGATCACTTGCTTCAAGGTAAGAGCCACATAGCCAAAGTTGAAAAATTGTGTCGTTCGAGAACCTGGGGAGAAAAGATGTAAAAATGAAATCTTTTGGCTCATGTCAAAAAATATTTGATTTAGGCCAGTCTAGCATTGAACTTCACCTGCTTCAAGAATTTTTCCATCTTTCCACCACTCGACGATTAATTCAGAGTCGCCGACTGGTTCAAGTCGCGCTTCAAAATGAGCAAATTGCCCTTCCTTAATTATCTGTTCCTTGATTTGAGTTTGAAACTTGGGTGCCGAGAACGAAAGTTCAGGCTCGGGTTCTCGCATTTTCTGTGGTTGAGGAACTTTGAATTCTTGTTCCTTGTAATGTTGTTTTGAAACTTCGACTTTAATTTGAGATTGTGAAATAGCTTCTCCATATTGATTCACAGCTCTAGCAGTGTATACACCCGAGTCTTCAACACGAAGATGGATAATATTGAGAGAAATATATCCAAAGTTATGAATGGTGCTAATACGCGTTCCTAAACATTTGAGAAATAATTGATTTAATGCGTCATTCAATTTTCTAAAAATTACAAATAATATGTTTTAATAATAAACTATACAATATAAGTAGATTGAAGTTTGTGTTAAAAATAAAATTAATTAAAGTAAATACCAAGAGCAATTGGTTTTCCGTCTTTGTACCACTCGACTTTTAATTGTGGATCTCCGACAGGTACAAGTTGTCCTTCAAAGTGAACATTTTGTCCCTCTTGTAGTTGACTAGCATTGGGTTGAATCTCCCGAGTGAAACGGGGCTTCTCTTTCGGTGTGTCATCAATGGATTCAAGTCTCTGGATCTTTGATGGGATCTCAGGGATTGGCTGCCTTTGAGGTTGAATCGGTCGCACTGATTAAAAAATTTTTAATTAGGTTATTTTTAATAAATTTGAGTCTCTTTTACCAAGGACGTTGAGACTAGCTGATGACTCAGCCGTTCCTCTATCGCTTCGAACGACACAAGTGTAGACTCCTTTGTCTTCTGCCAACAAACTCAGAATATCAAGAGCAATGAATCCAAAACGCCAGGTTGAATTAAGACTAATAAAACATACAAAAAAAATTTAGTTGCAAATTTGCCAATATTTGTCAAACCAATTAAAGTTGATTGATTCGATCAGTTGTAAAATATTGTGATATACCGGGAGCTCGCTTCGACAAGGCGTCCGTTTCTGTACCAATCAATTTTGAGACTTGGGTCGCCTACTGGATGAATCTTTGCTTCAAAGTGTGCTTTTTGACCTTCATATGCCGTGACATCACGGAGCGGCGTGAGAAACACTGGTGGCTCATACTGTTGCTCTTGCTCAATTCTCTGGTGACGAACTTGTCTCTCGATATGTCGCAAATAAATGACTTCCGGGCTTGGTGGCTTCCTAATACATAAAATGATCAAATAGTCACTTGCTCATTAGCTCATTCTTTATAAAATTGAGTCATTTAGATTTACACTGGCTCGATGACTTTCGTTGGTTTAGGAAGGATGAGACGCCATGGTTCTCCTCCTTTCTCTTCCACAGGTCGCTCAACAATGAGACGAGCTCGGGTGGCAGTGGAGCCGGCTGAATTCACTGCAGTGCATTGATACCAACCACCGTCTCTGACCTCTGCATTTTGAATTTCAAGTCTAGTGCAGGCATTTTCAGTTGTAACGCCTTTGTTGATAGAAATTCCGTCCTGTGTTTAAAAAAAATGGAATTGAGCTTGGGGAATTCACCCAACTTAATTACAAGTACTTAAGAGCAAAAAAGGATTAAAAATAGTTAGAGGATTATAGATTGCAAATTCATTTGGAATTCAGAATGAACCCAGGGGTTTCGCACTAACGATAAGCGATAAATTTTCGAAGGTTTCCGTACCTTTTGCCAAGTGAGCGTGGGAACAGGTTCGCCTACTGCTCGAGCATATAAGATTACGCTTTCTCCTTCTCGAACTGTCTGACTTCCAAACCTTTCAACGAATTTCGGAGCCACGACATTCTCCTTCTCAATGACACGGATCTCTCGCTCAAACTTTGCCTCTCCGCACTCATTTCTGGCCACGCACCGAAGTTGCCCGTCGTCTTGCAATGTTGCCTTCATTAGCAAAGAATGAAGGTTTCGGTCGTTAACGAGGATCTTATGAGTCTCGTCATTGAAGACCTGCCTGTCGTTGATGTACCAATTGACAGTCGGAGTTGGGCGGCCAATGACTCGCGTTTCAACTCGGATTTGCTTCTCTTCCTGGGTTGTGATCGAGTTAGGAATTTGCGTAAACTGTGGTTGCTGCATTGGTTGTTGAACTCCCATCATGTTGATGGCAGCGGGTGCGCCCATTTGGGGCGACGCTTCTTCCACGTGGAGATAAGGTGAAGTGACGACGCAACCATCGTCGTTCTCAATCACACATGTGTAATGGCCAGAATCAATTGATTTGATTTTCTTCATTGACATTTTAATGCTTCGTTCAGAAGTTTCGACATGACCGCCAGAAAAGACTTTTCCGTCTTTGAACCAAGTAATCTAATAAAGTCAATTATAATTATATACCAAATATTGTTAATATCAATTGTTCTTTTTTGTTTGTTTCATTGCCCAATTTTTAGAAATTGACCTGTTGATAAATATTAGGTAGGTATATTATATAAACACTAATGAATTTGTTAAACTGCTTACACGTTAAATAATTTTGAAAAATTACTTGGGATTTGAATACATTGGAATGAATAAGCGTCTTATTGTGCTCATATAAATAGGAACCATTTCAAACAAAAGAATGAATTTTGGCAACGAAGATAGGAATGTATTTATGAGGAATTACAAGCTTGATTGGAAAAATAAACGAACCTTGTTAGTTGGGCCGCCTTTGTTGACAATTTCCCAAACGAGGTCACTTCCTTCGTCTAACTTTTTGTTCCTTGGTTTGTCGATGAGGCAAGGTGGTCCACGTTCTCGTGTTCGTTGAAACGTCGAGGACGTCGTCGTCATCGTTTTTCTAAATTCATACTCGTTGAGCATTCTGTATTCGAAAGTGTCGACTTTGAATTGTTCTTGATGCAATTGCTGCTGCACTTGAATTTGGTGTTGCTGTTGTTGCTGATGCATTTGAACTTGCTGCTGTTGTTGGTACTGTTGCTGCACATGCATTTGTTGCTGTTGTTGCTGTTGCACGTACATTTGTTGCATGTACTGTTGCTGCGTGTACATTTGAGTGTATTGCAATTGTTGCTGCTGTTGCTGTTGCAAAAGTTGTTGTTGATACAATTGCTGCTGTTGTTGCTGTTGAAGCTGCTGCTGTTGTTGCTGCTGTTGTTGTCTCTTTAGGTCTTGAATGAGGGCTCCTGAAAGAGAGGAATAGTGAATGGTGAGAAAATGTCAAAAATGTCAAAGTGGAGAGAGATAGGAACGAACCTTCCGGCTGGATGAAGACGGTGCAAATGGCTTCTCCCAAATTATTCCTTCCAATGCAAGTATACTCTCCTTCGTCGCCAGGGCCGATGTTATTAATTTGGAGCATGACTTGACCCGTTTCTCCGTCGTAGCGCATTTGATACTTGTTCGAAGCTGTCCGATTAATCATTGATTATTTTTAGCTGTGTAATTTGCTTACCTAATCCTTCGTAAATCATGAGAACTCTCGCGTATTTTTTACTCCTCTCATGGTCTATGACTAACCCGGCATAAGACATTCGTTCAGATAAATATATACACCTCTGTGTAATCTATCCGAGTCTAGCCTCATTATTTACAGTGGAGAAAGCTAGTTAGAGGAGCGAAAAAGTGACATATTCCTCTGACAAGCTCTCAACCTCCGTCCATACATTCATACGAAATGAGTAAGAGATCTTGTGTAGGAAGGTGACTTACGAGGAAGGACTTGCCCTTTTCGAACCCATTGAACGTTCGGCTTCGGATTTCCGCGGATTCGCCCTTGGAACAAAGCATTTCCTCCTTGTGCAAAACGCGCATTTTTGAAGATCTCCTCAAAAATCGGAGGTTGTCTGAATTGGAAAGAGACAAAGTATGAGTCATCTGAGGAGAGTTGATTGAGTTGTCGAGGGAGAGTGGCTTTGGATTCTTAATAACCCGGGTGGCGGACGGGCATAGGAATGGGAAGAGATTACAGGAAGAGCAAAGAGATATCTATTCTGCTATTAATAGATAGACTCAAGCTATAAATGGTAACGGCTCTCATATGCCTATTCACTCACCACCCGAAATCCTAAATGACAACACCAATTTTATGAGATGTTAATATATATACTCACCCGCTAGCGGTTCCAAGTGGCTGCTGTTGAACGCTCTTCTGAACTGCTCAAAATAAATAAAAAGAATTTGAATTTGTTCAATGGTTAAGAAAATATTTAGAATTTGTATAGGTTCCTCTTTTAGAAATAAATTCTCGAATATCTCAAGGTTATTCAAACTTTCATACAACGTTAAAAGTATTTATAAATGTGAGTATCTTTTTTCTTGTTGCAATTAATGAGATTCGATTAATTTTTATGTAATTGTTTTACCAATTATGTGTTAATGAATAAAAGAGTTTATAATTCCATCAATTAATATGACTCGGAATAATAAATTTGAATAATAATAGATTTGATTTTAATTCTGAAATAATTTTTGATCTTAAATACTAAGATGTTGAGATGAGATCTCCTTTTCTCATAATTTAAAAATATAAGTGCGATCCATAAATAAACTAGAAATCAACAACATTGCGGTAAACTTTTGACTTTGCCAAAAAGCAAAATTGAATTGCATGAATGTGGTAATATCACAAATTTACCATTAGCATTAAGATGTCGATGTCCTTAAAACGTTAGTTCATAAAAAATAGTTAATACAATTTTTATTCAACGTATTTTATTATCAAAATATAATTTATTTATTCAATATATAATAATTGATCTTAGGTAATTAATTAGTTACTACTAATCAGTTTAAAAGTGGTATTAAAGAAATTGGGATTTAATTTAACATTAAATATAAATATCAGTCATGGTGGTTCAGCTTAAACCAACTTTCAACAAGTGGTTTTAGAATATTTCCTTCTATTCACTTCCGCTGTTGGATGTAGAGCAGGCTATTTTAGCCACTCTTCCTATTTATCTTTGCGTCACATTTTAAACGCATCCTATTCTAATTCTAGTAGGTATGTGTATAGCACCGGCTCATCGAGCCTTTATACCCAGTTAAACTTTAATGTAAATTCTTCAAAACAATATAGGAAGTAAAAGATAAAAGAAACAAAAATTTTATATGTAGGCAGACTTATGTAACGAAGGAATGCAGTAAGTATCTTGATAGTACGGATTAATATGAGTTTAAGATCGAGTCTGGCCTTCATGATGTTCTAAATAAAGTATTTTATAAGGATCCTTTGCCAAGTTTTGATCATCCTAACATACAACATAAACAAAACACTAGTTTATTAAATAAATGATTTTAATTACGGTGTTTTTTGATTAGATGACCTTTTTAACTGTAATATACAGGTTACAATTACACCTTAATCAATAATTATCACTTGCTTGTCTTAAGAACCCCCAATGATTTCTCGCATAAATTATTTACATTCACTATTGTTTATCAATTCGTAGTCTTAATTCAATTACATTCGTGCATGCTATTTTCTCATTATATTGGGCGTCTTTGTATATTTAACTGCTGATTGAATTAGGCATTTCAATTTAAAAAATGAAATGCAGAATTTGAAGATCCCCCCCATTGACCAACCTGTTTGCTGCTGAGTAACTCTCTGCTGAGTCTGTTGATAGAGTTGCTGTTGCCTCTGGACATTCGTTCGTTGCTCCATTCTTTGAATGGATAAATTATCTTTTAATGTTTCGGTGTAGGTTCGTTGGGATTAACCGTAGTTCTCCTCCCCTCCACCAATAATCACTGCCGCACGTTTAATCACAATCACTTATAAAAAGTATACTCTGGAGAATATTTAGTATACTACAGCTAGTTGAGTAGATCTAAGAACTCGTGAAATGATAATAATAAATGAAATCTGAATGGAGGCGTAGGAATTGCAGTGGCGGCTCACCAGCGTAAAAAGCGTGGGCGGTTCTCCTTACACAATAAATGACTAATCTATAAATTACAAATAACTTATGAATACGAGAGAATTATATACAATATATATCTTTTATATTGGAAATTCAACTACTGATTAAACGTGCACTTCTCACTCTTCGCAGGCTCTAATGGGACTAGAGAGAGATTTGGTAGTGAGGAAACGTCTTCCTCCGCGTCGTGAGCTCCTCTTCTGCTCTATTTTCGGAGCCCGGTGGGAAAGATAGGGAAATGAATAGACGGGGAAGAGAAGTGGAAGCCCAGATGCTCCTCCGCTCTCCTTTCAATTGAACACTTCTCTCTGGCGAACCCGATTTTTTTCCTCTCCCGCATAGTTGTACAAAGCTGAGGCTCCGGTACGTGGGAATAGCCCCATTGGAAATTCGGAGAGTTAAAATTAGTCGGTGTGAATCACTTCGGAGCCACAATCACTTTCCTCAGCTTGGGAGCCCTCCAGGAAATTCGTATTAGGAAGAATTTACCTCCTTGAGGAGCAATCAAAGGGATTCCTTCACAGGATCACTTGGGGATCAACTACGATCACGCTCAAATTTGCAAAAAGAGCTCTTTTCCTCTCCTACGCCTTACAAGGCGAGGGCCTTTTAAGGGAGTCCAGTTAAACTGACGATGAGAAGAATAAGCTTTTTTCATTCGTATCTCCAAAGGGTGATCTTCCCATAAAGAGAGAGAACTAATATGTATAACCACTATCTCCATTCTTTCTTAGTCCAAATATCTCTTCACGCTATACACGAGGAGTCATCATATTCAATATAATGGAGAGGGAGTGGGAGCGACTTATTCGGCACTTCTTCCATTCTTCTCCACCCAGTTGGCAAAAGCCCCTGCCTCGGCTATCTCCCAACGACATACATTTATATACTTTAATTAAACTTAATAAAATTGTAACTACCTTATATGGGTAACCTTTCGCGAAGGTAGGAGATTTATAGAGTCGCAATCAACTGTGAAATCATATCTCTCTCCTCTTGGGCTTTTTTATACATTCCGTCTGGGTTACTTTTCTGGAAGAATCCAAAGTTGAGGATACTTGTTGCAAGCTATGGCTCTGGCATACCTACTTGTAAAGCTTATCAATGTCATTTGATAATAATATTATGGAAAGATGAACACGCGTAAATAATCGTCTTCGCTTATACAAATCAAGGCTTGACGCCTCATTTATTAAATTAAAATGAAAGGCTGAACAGAGATTTATAAACAACAACAAGGAATAATAAATTAGATGGACTTGCACAATAATAAAAATAGTTGCACTAAATCATTCAAAAGTCGAATGCTTACATTGTGTACGATACTTTTTTATGTTCAACATCAAGGATATTACCCAGTGAAAAATTGACGGGGAAATTCATAATTATTTTTTACATGCTAAAATTGTACAAAAAATTGTGAGGTGTATACAAGAAGTGGATTTGGATCAATTTTTTCTCTTGGAACATTTACAAAAATATTTATTTCATATTTAAATATATTCCTTCTCTACAAGATCAAACTACAAAAGGATAAATATAACTTCATAAATGAGGACATTAGTTTCAACCTTTCAACTAAGGCGAACAGAAGACTCAAAAATCCAAGTTCCGCTGAACCGTCGAAAGGAGTACAAATATTGATAAATAGAAAAATGCATATATGATGACTTATTTGATGCTATTTTTAAGAAGTAGGTATAAAATGTTGTAGGTGAATTTATTGTTACGGCTTGTATCTTGGCTCTTGTTCTTGAGTATCTTCGGTTGGATTCCTCGTGAGAGCCAATACGCCTGCGACGATGTACAAGATTCCATTAATAATTCCAAATGACTAAAGTGGTCATAAAAGAGAAAATATATTATTACAGGGCCCAGAGAACATATGGAATGTTCAACGCGTACATTATATGGGTATATGCAGATTTCCTAATGACATTAGAGAAGATTTTTGGCGGAATGGGGAGGGAGTTGTTTCTAACATAGAATTGTTAATTTATTGGGTCTTATGAGATGAGGGAAAAATGGATGTGTTATTACCCCAGCAGCCAGTTTCTGCTGATAAGGAGGAATCCTCACATCCCATCCTTCGGGAGGCGAATCATCTCTCTTATTATCTCTTGCAGAGTGAATCATTAGCGATCCCGCTGTTATGAGGATTATAGCCCCCGCCGCATGGTAGAATATATCCTTAAGGGAAGAAAAGAATTAAAAATGAGTAAAGGACCAACCTGTTCCATCAGTCCATGTTCATAGTGTCACATGGACGCCCCGTTGAGGCTCTTCCTCACATATCCTTCATGCTCCTGCAGCATGTTTACTCATCCCTCTCCATGGGTTGCTCTCGTGTCATTCGAGCTCATTTGTAAAAACAAGGATTTTACTCATTTCCACCCTCTCGATGAAATATGATGGAGGATTTAGATTTCTGGAGAAAACTTACAAGTCCCACGTTGATTTTGCTAAATTCGAGCCTTTGAACGATGAGGTATCCGAGAAGATACAAAAAAGAAGCGACGAAAAAGGCAATTGACGCTCCGAAGAGGAGTCGTTCAAATACCAAATCACCCTCCCATGCTTTTGCTACACAACCAACAGTAATGGCTCCAAAAACCTTTTGAAATAACAAATCGTTCAAAATATTATTTATAAGTAGGATAATTGGATAATATGCATTTGGATAGTTTAAATGGAGTTTTCTTTCATTTTTAAGAATGATTTTGGTCAGTTTGATTTTGGAAAAATCATGTCTACTTTTTTTAAAATAAAAATAATTGGAGTTTATAAGTTGAACGAATTGACTTACAATGTTAACGACCTTTACTATGCCTGGTGGCGTTGCGGCGTATCCAAAATTAGCAGGCATTTTAATTAAAGTAAAATTTCACTCTTATGTTCAAGCCGACAAAAGTTAACGATTTTGGAAGGAAAAATAGTTGAGAAAATGTTCTGAGTAAGGGGTTTCAGTGAACTCGAGTGATTTAAATATTTGTCCTGTTTATGCTTACCACGTTTGAACTAAATTAGAAAATTAACATTGAAACTAAGAGGAATGGTTTAGAGATGAGAAGACAAAAGGTGGAAAATGGCTTCACTTTTTCAATATGGCTAACTTTATTTTGGATTTTAAGGCCAAATCCTAAGCTTGCGAATTCTATTTTACCTGACCCAAAATGAATTTCATTTACTTTATACGGTATTATTTGATAAGAACTCTAATCTACGACAATGATTAGTCCTTATCAGCTTACTCATGGATTTCTCGACATTTCACTATGCGAACTTATGAATCCCGTATCTTATCAACTTTATCAGGCATACCAGAGTTTTTTAAGTACAGATGTGTCATTATTGAAAATAACTAAAATTCTATTTAAATTGAGGATCCTTTAAGTGATTTCGTGTTAATACTAGGCATACTAGAAACTAACACTTGATATCATTTGAATGTTTACTCAAAAATTAAAGGGTATAGATTATAAGACAGAGTAATGAGAGCATACCTACATATTCCTTCACTATTAAAAATTGCAAACAGCTTTATTTAGATTAATTAATTCTCGTGCTTATAGCTTATTTCCCTTGTTCAACCTCTAAAATAAAACGATTTAGATGAAACAATTAAGTTTCTTAAATCCTCCCCCCTTTAATATATAATTATTTATGTTTCATGAAAAGAGTGGAAATAAATCTGCAATACGAAAGTTGATGACTTCTTTAATGGATTTATATGTAATCAAACAATTGATTTTAAGTAATTTTTATTTCAATAATTATAGCTCATTGAGGGTTGAATTGAAACATAAATATGGGAAAACTACCTATCCATACTACTCAAAAACTCTAATTTTAACCATAAAAAAATTACAATCTTCATACCGGTAATCTTCCCCTTACTTACGTTAGTCACAATTACTTTTAATAATTAGGTAGATTTAATATAATAACTTATTTAATTAATATATCGCCTCTATTTTAATTAAACCATCAATTATGATTACATTCCCAACATTGTCAAACAACAAAAGACTTTCACAAAAACCCATTAAAAGTTAAATATAAAATAAATAACCTCCGTGTTTTGTGTATGGTATCAAGGAGTATTTTTTAATCTCTTCATTCATTCTCAGTTTGATTCGATAAGTATTTTTGCTATTCAAATAATCAAGTTTTTTTTATAACTTTAATCGTAAATTCATTAACACTAAACATCTTAAACCAAAGATTCATATGGAAGTTCTTCTAGTATTGAATGTGAAAAGGAATTTAAGAGTAAACTAAAATATTTAAAATATTTTGCCATTGAAAATGCGAACATTGATATTTAAAGATTTTTTTATACATTTAACTAATCTATTTAATTAATATTAGATTTATCTAATTAATACCTTGTTCATACGTTAGTAGTACTCCTATTTAAAATCACTCTTAATCTCTTCCATTTCTCTATCGCTTTGAATTACTTTGCACTTGTTAGTTTGGACATTAAAGTTAAATAGACTAAATGAGAGAAATGAATAATACATAAATTGATACGTATGATTAAGTACCTTTAGGGCAGTAAAATTATTTTTAAAATATTTAAAACTTTCCGAATGTACTTTAATATCAGATTTGTATTCATTTATCTTAAAAGTAAATAAAACTAATTATTTCACGTAAATGTTTTAAAAGAAAAATTTATATTCTTGTCAAAATAAAACAATAATCTAACATTATGCTTATTATAAAAAACAATTTCTTTGCATTTTGTTGTCCAATTTAGGTAGAATAGATTTCATAAATTTTTGGTATTAAAATAAATTAAATTGTTAGCAATTATAGGATACGGTACATGGCATAACATGTTCGAACTATGATCAAACGCAATTAAAAGAAAATTTAAGTAAGAGGATAAAAACTAATGTTGGAATAAGAGAATTTGAAAGAGAAAATGTAAGGAGAATCATTTCTTCTTTTTTCCTTGTGGAGTCATAGGGGCATCGTCTTTAAGAACCATCGCAACGTTGTCCCATTTTTTGCCTCCGAGGCGTTTGGCTTCTTTCTAAAATATTTAAATGTAAATGAATCTATTATAATATTTTAGAGTTTTACTTTTTTTGTTCAAGGCATAATTATCAAATATAATTTAAAAAATCAGCAATTAATATATATACTGCCTGTTACAAATATCAGTTCCTGACCTTTTTTATTTTCAAGGAAATGTAAGGGAAAATACCTTGGAATCGCTATAGCGTTAACTAAAAATAACATTTAATCAAATCATTTATTTCATGGAAATCATATTTGTGAATTCATTATAAAAATTTTGCTATTATGCGAGATTCCAGTGTACACGAAAATAAAAATGGTCAGGAGCAGATTATTTAAACAGTAAATATAATAATATCTAAAATATTCTTAAAAATTAAAGTGTGATTTTAATTACATATGGACTTTTAAAATATCAATTGATTTCTATAAAAATTTTGAATTTTAATACAAATAATTTGAAACAGATAAAGCTATTGAAATATTTCCCGAATTTACCGAATTTACCGTCAAAATTTTTTTCTCGGTAAATTCCGGGCAACTGATTCCCAGGATTCCATTCCTAGACGAGACCAGCATTGACTTAAAAATAATAACAAAAGCAAATTTTCAAAAAATTTCCAATTAAAAATTCATAATCTTTAGAAACCATAAGCTTTTTATTTCAATTTTTTTCAAATTAATTAAATAAACAATCAAGTTTCGAAATTTTAGTATTTTATTTCACGATATTTCGATTTCTTATTTAAATGCATAGATTATTTTAATTAAATTTTAGAATTCTTTAGTTCATACTTATAATAAATAAGTAAATCTAAATAAATTCGCATGCTTCTGTACTTTACTCATTTCTGTAACAGGAGAAATGTTTTCATGGTACCCTTATAAATTGATCGAATATTATATTATGCAGGTCAAGCGGGAAGTCCGTTACTATTTGTTTAGCTTTTCCCCATATGTTACATAAACTGAGAGCGACATAAAATCTAACTTTAAAAAAATTTCTCACTCCTTTTTCTTTAATTTTATATTATAACCAATTTCTTGCTAACCTGTACTTAACACTATAGCCAGGATAAATTTTGACACTTACATGAAAATATTTTTCCTCTGTTAAAGAAATGAGTAAAGCACAGTAATTGTTTAAAATTGCTTTGTTTCGAATAAAATTTTATTAATATAAAATATTAACGAAATATTGGTAAATAAAATATTTCCAAAATTTAAAAATGTAAAAAATTAAATGCTTGCAAAATATAAATATTACTAAGTTAAATTCCTACAAAAGAATCTTCAAAAAGGGTAATGTTCAAGGGAGGGATTGTGAATGGAAATTTAAAACTAAATCGGGATCGGGAAGAATTGAGACAAAAAATTTAAAATTATAAATCCATCTTAAAAGTGAACCAAAATCTGGAGGGATCGCGGAAATGAAAATATTAAAATTAATCGGGATCGGGTGTGACCAGACTTAATTCTCCATATTGATCTTGAATTGGATTAATTTTGGATCTTTAATTTAATAAACGCACGGCATCTTAAATTTCATGTGTTCTTTTGTTTATGTAAGTTAACGCATACGTTCGGTTAAAGTAAATTCACGGATCCTAACGCTTAACGAAAATTAACGGATTCGGACAGTTAGGTTACGTTAGGTTAGTCCACGGAAACTGATCCGCGACGGTTACTGATCCACGATATCTACCCCGTCGCTTGCGACGGTTCCGCTTGTTAAATGTAATTTAAATAATAGTTAATGGTTTTTCTATCTCTTTCTGCTTATTTTCTAATTAATTACCTTATCTATTTTTGTGCACTCCACTTCGAGATTAAAATTTTTTCCAACGTATTGCTCGAGGTAATTTTTGAGCGCATTCTGATCCATTTTGATTAGCTCATTGCCATTTTTGTTCAAAATTTGTTCAACACTTGACTTGTAAAATGTTGCATGAAGATCGGCAGTTCCGTCAGTGAGAATGGCCTAATTAGATTGAAATTATTAGTGGTATATATTAAACGAATATCTTCTATCTACTTGTGTTTAAATTAAATTAATTATTTTATTATTAAAATAATTTACTAATTACGTTTAATCTTGGAACTTGGATGAAGTTTGGACATTTGTGAGCTTCTTTGCAAATGAACTCTTTGCCCATTGGCTCCACCTTAAAAAATAAATTATATTAAAATATTTTCATTTTTATATTTAGTTAATATGGATCTTATTTTATTACCTTCTTTGCACAAAAACCATTGGAATTTTTCAAAGCACATCCTTCAATGTAAATGTTTCCAGCAGGGATTTCTTTGAAGACTGCAGCGTTGTTAGTAAATTTAAATATTTGTCGAGCGTTCTTTTGCTTTTCCAAGACTTCTTCGAAAGACATTGATTTTGCCTTTTCTGTTTTCTTCACTTCTTTCTCGACTTTTTCCTTTTTAATTGCGATTGCTGGAGCAGATGCCTTCGGAGTTGTTGGCTTAACTTTTTGCTTCTTTTTTGCTGGTTCAGATGCTCCTGCTGGAGTGGCGGCTAATCAAAATTTAAACAACGCTTACTTCTTGCAATGAGCAAATGTAAAGCAGAGGTACATAATTTAATGATAATTTTATTAATAAAAAATAATTTAACTCACGAGCTGAGACAGATTTCCTTTTTGCTCCTTTCTTGGATTCCTCTTTCTTCACATCTTGCGGCTCAATTTTTATCGATGTATTCGGATTTAAGAAAGAGGCGGAGAAACTTTTTTCCATGTCCAGAATTTTTGGCCCTTTTGGTGTTTTCTTCAACCCATTTGGCGTTTTTGGAGTTTTGGGCGTTTTTGGAAGTTTTGCCTTTTCTACTGGTTCCTTTTTTATCAGAACTGGATGATCAATTCCTTTAAAAGAACAATTCCAAATTATAATTTTTATTTTGTAATGTGGAAAGATTTAATAATCTTTATATCATACATAATAATTAGACTCAAATTAAGTATTTTTCAATAAAAGTAAAATAAATTATTTTTTGTATATAGGAAAATACCTTCGCTGTCTCGCTTCAGCTTCTTTGCCAATCCTCCTTGCTTGCAGTTTCTTACTCCTTCAATGAATGTAGCGAAAGCAGAAGCATGCGAGCTATAAAATTGGTAATAAATAAATAATAATTTCAAACGGAATTTCAATAAACTTAAATTATAATATTATTCACGATCACAAAGTTAAAAACCAATTCTATATAATTTCATTCGCTTCATATTTTAAGGAAATTTAAATAGAAAATCAAATAAAAACTCACCACTCTTCAATCCATTCAAGGAGGCTGTCAACCCTCGCCTTGTCACTCTTTCCTTCATTTTTAATCTCTTTGTGGGTCTTGGTCGGGAGAATTTCCTTAGCCAAGAGCGGAGCAGTGAGGTCGAAGTAGTCTAGATTGATCAACTTGACCCTGTTGGACTGCAAGGCTTTGAACTTCATTGGCTCCATTTTGGGACAAAGTGTGGACACTTCCCAAATTTGTCAAATTGTAATCAAGATGAGATGGAGATCTTGGAGCGAAGACGCTACAAGAGAACCAACTTGTGGCAGATAAGCTGGGGAAAGAAGCGCGTTGGCTTTCGTAGGCGCCAAAAACTATACGCATCAGCTTCAACGGACAAACTCCTCATGAAGAAGTAAGATGAATTGGTCCTCAGATGGCTCCCAGCCTAAATTTCATCCAAGTACAATAGGTTGCGAGTTGATCCCAAAGCCCCAGCATCTCTCCTCTTCGTTCCATTGCGTGGTTGTTGGGTTGAGAGGAAAGGGACGGAGCGAAGCCAGGCCTAATCCTTTCAATGGGAAAATCCCTTCGCTCCCCATAGGAAACATTATGATAGTCTATTCCCAAATGAGCAACTGAATTTAAAAGTCTCAATTCTCTCATATATCAACAACTCAAGGCGTCGACAGCTTCATGAACATGAATTCGACTCAATTATCTCTTAAATGCAGTTGAACTGGAAGCTTACTTGTACATCTCACCTCGTGTTTCATTCGATCCTCTCCTGCTTAGGTATGCATCTCTTGGAAATTTTTATAATGTTTGGGCATTACGCGTTCCTGAAGCTCGACTTTGACGCTTTACACTCGTTGGAATGGCTCAACCTCAATTCCATCAATCTCCCTCACATCATTTCCCTACGCCATGATCAAATGCATATTATAATGTATGTAATCATAACAAATCATAAAGTCAAGGTGAAGTCTTAAGTTCAACTCGTTCTCAAACTTCGTCTTACCGGAATCCATCAATGTGTTGAACCGTTGTTGGAATTGCATTAAGGCGAGATAAAAATGTTCTCAGGAATAAATCAACTTGGCTCGATACTCACATTCAGTAAACAAGTCGACTTGCAATTCAGAGTGCATACAAGACGAGAGGGGAATATGTTCATTTAAAAAAACGAGGGGTTTCATCAGATAAGCCGATGAGTTGAATTAATGTGAAAGACAAGCGTGAATTTCCACGCACGAAAGGCAAGTAAATTAAATTAAAAAATTTAATATTTATATTTGTAACAATTAAATAGATAGGGATCTTCTCGAACTGCTTTTGCGTTCGCTCATTGGAGCTCAATTTCTGTTCTTCTCAACCTTGCCATTACGATGCGTTATCTTCCTCTTCTCATTTTCACCCTGTAAATCATTTCTACTCAAATGACCCCTAATTCTCATTTTGACAAACACTATCTCTCGTAGCTGGGTGAGTGGGTGAAGGGATGAAGTGCATATGGCGAGCAAAGAATAAATGTGTTGAGAATGTAATAAGATTATCATTGAGTGTTGAGAGGTTTGGAAGCTGTGAGTTGACTCGTTATTAGGGGCAGAAGACTTTGGAGCGGGCGTATCTCGAGAATTCGTGGGATCCGAGATAATGTGAGTTTTGACGGGAAGAGATTGGGAGCGAGATGAGAAGATTTTGTGGAAGCGGATCATGATTCAAGGGAGTCGTAGACTGCTAGGACCTTCCACTCGACTTGTAGTGAATGAGATGAATGGTAAGCTGTTTATTCAGAGTGAGGCTGGAGAAGGCTGGGATGGGGCATGAAAAGGCGTGCCTGCCAAAAAGAGTGACATCCATACGCTGTCTACATACGGAATCACAACAATATCCGTGTCCCTCGACTTGGTCCAGCATCAGGTTCACCCTCGTAGGTTTAGGGAAAATATCAATTGTATCAACGTGTGAAATGGCTGTCAACAAAATGTCAGGCTTGCGAGCAGGGAAATTTTGAGCCACCTCAGGCCTGAGGCTCATGTCAGCCCCAGCTCTCAAGTCTCACTGCCACTCTTGAAACCCATTGAGGAGCAAATCGCTCATTGACAGAGGAAAAGGCCCGAAATCCGATTAGATATTTACGTGATTTGAAAAGATCCTAATCTCCGAATAATTCAATTTAATACATCCCAGCCTCCCGTAATTTCTCCCGCAACCTTTCCCAGGGCCCCCCTCCGGTCCCCCGATCGGCCAAGAGGGTGCTCAGCGACCGTGGAGAGGTACATATGTTGGGGTGGGATGTTTGGGACACCGGAGCTAACCGAGTAACAAATGAAAGAAGTGTCTGCTTTGACTTCTTCAGTACGCGAGAACGAGGATGTTGGCCGGCCCTTCTCGTGTGCCTCCATTGTGGGCGGCCAAAGAGGACAAAGCGTTGGTCCGTCCCTTCGGATTTCCACGGACGAAGGAGAGGGCTCTTGTGTTGATCCAGGTGTGGTACTCACCCAGGGTCCCTCCGCTCTCATTTTCATTCAGAGTTTGGTCGAGAGGGCCAACCTCGCCGTTTGGTTCGATTCATTGAGAAATTCCCCTAAACTCAATGGACCTGACCTCTCCGCCTTCAATAGAGTCACTGGTAAAAGGCAGAGAAAGGGAGGATGGATGGAGTGAAGGCCTTTTGTGCCCTCTTTGTGGACTTGGGTGAGCCAAGGGATATTGTGAACATTGTAATAGCAGATTGACAAATGAGCTGGTCCGGGGACCCTAATCAGATTATCTCCTCACTTTTAAGTTTTCTCTCGGAGAGTGCAAACAAGAACACACACAGCCATTAGGCTTAAACACCTGAGAGAGATTCGTGTCCGTGGTGGGTCAGTTCCCCGACGGGGTTACTTGTCATGTCAGGGGACAAAGGAGAAGGCGGACAATACAAGGAGTGCCTCTGTTGGGCCTATTTAGCTTCCGAAGAAAGGAAACCTGGGAACTGGAACCTACAACTTACGAGCACACATAATCTTACCCTAACGAGACTCCATTATGGCCAACCCAGGGAAAGTCACTAAATAGAGTTGTTCAGGAGTCAGCGGGACACTTCCGATACTCCTCGGACGTACCGTGAGAATCATCCCCTCCTTTATCCACAAATATTTCCTCTTCTTTCCAATTACAGAGACAGAAATTCAGAAATTCCCTTTCATTCTCATATGTATTAAAGCCCTGAGAATGAGCATTCCGCGGTCGAAGGCCTGTAACATCTTAAGACTCCTCAACATTTCCTCTTCAAGACGAGGTGAAAAGGCGACAGAAGCGGACGAGAACTTTACTTGTCTCTCTTGTGTGCGTGGAGCTGAGCCCGGCCGGACAGTTGAAAGACCATTAAATTAAAATGGGTGGCTAATAGTTTACGAGAATGGGAGGATTATGAATGCAGGCCACGTCGTGGACATGGAGAGGGAAAAAGGAGGAGGGAGGCTCCCATTAATCAGCCGTTAAATGCGTTCCATTTTAAAGAGGAATTAAGCTTGAAGCTTAATTACCAGGAGAGAAGGAGAAGATTTTTTGGAAATTAAACGGAGAGCAATAAACATAACAATAAAGTGGATTGGAGAAGGGGCTCTCGGAGTAGTATCATAATCATAATGGGGAGATCTCTTCGAAGGGTTTCTCCGACGGGGCGTAGAGGTACAGACCTGTGTCAGAGCTTGAGAGATCATTGGGGGTCAAACAATGTTCTCAACACTCGGCGATGATTATTGTGCCGGTGGTTTTCTTCATGGCTTTTCTTTATTGTAATGGCTTCACTGCCCACCCAACCAACAATGGGACTTCAACACTTTTGAAGAAATCTCCCAGCTTTATGACTTGTTCTCCTACATGCTTATTAGCACATTTGGAGAGTCGGGTCCCTGGCGCATTTTGCATACAAAGAGCTCACTTGTTTCTTGGGTCAATTCCGGGTCAGGGGAAGGTAGGGAGAGGAGAGCAGGCGTCGTGAGCCTCATTCCGCCTTTTAATTTCATTCCGGCTTCCCCCATTAAATCTCATGTAGTCCTCTCCTGTCCTCATCGATCCTCGCTCCTATCACTCCAACATCCACTAGGCCCACTCAACGACTCGGCGTTACAACAAGGCTTTTATTGCCGCGAGCCAAGAGGCTAGCACTAATAACCAACCAGAGTTTAAATATGTATGTTTCGTCGGAGGAGAAATGGCTCCCATTTAATTACGAGACAGGGGAATCGGTAAGTGCTCCACCATGTAATTTGACTCTCGAGACGAGAACGACGAAGCTCTGGCCCATCAACTCAATTATTGAAACTTTTCCTTCTTCCTCGAAGAGGAATTTGTCTTGTCGTGTAGACAAGGTGAGGATTAGAACATAGGATCCCATATGAGCAACCCTTTACGCCACGCCGAGGCGTCGCAACCAACGGAGTCAATAGGATTACGAACCTTTCCAAAATCTCACTTTACCTTCCTTATCACTTACTCAATAAAAACTTTTTTCGAGAGCCTATGTAAAAAGATTTCATGTAAACTTCGTAATTCTCCTACTTATTTTTGTTAATGATGGAGAAAAACCTTTACAACTCCTCGACTTACACCTAACCAAACCTAATGGAAAAAAGAGAAACGGAATTTGATGTCTTGTAAGGATTTGGATTAGGAAAAAAGTAAACTCGTAAAACGCTAACTACTGACAAGTTTATTAATTTTTCTAAAAATTCGTTCGTCTCGCCGTGTCGCCTTTCTAAAATCAACATTCGAGACTGCCTAAAATAAGATTGCCTAATAATATTATATTATTTCTACTTTAAATACTCCTTGTCCCTACATGGGTATACAAGCATGTACCTGAGACTCGTTAACATTTGTAAATTGCTCTAATTTCATTTGTTTGGCTCTCCATTAATCATTTAATCATAGCAAGGATTTTATCTCATTTTATTAAAAGGCAATAACTTCCAAGTCCCATAACACAACATGTATTGTGCATTACTGACTACATGTAATAGTCGAGAAGTACAAGTTCTTCTTTATGCTTCTAAATGGAAAACAGAGTTTATAAAAGATTTAGTAGAGAAGACACTTTGATGGTTTATTTACTACCTTACTATTCGTGAACGAATGACAAACATATGGGAAGTTGAATAGCAATTTAGAAACTTTCGACTTGAGCCAAATAATTTAGACTATTCGCGCACACACAGCCCAACTAATGGTGTACATATTGAGAGATATGATTATCCAAACATCTTGTTCATGTACGACTACATGCATATTCTAACATCCATCCTTTCTTTCGTAAATGTTTTGGGAGCGAGGCCCGTGTAGAACGAGGAATTAAAATGAATAGTTCGATTCGAAATTTATATGGGAGGATAATAAAGTTCCCTAATCCTATTCAAAGTTCTGTTCGCAAAATGTCCTCCTTTCACCCGCAAGGAGCCCATTCTCCTCCTTTGCTCCCTCCCCTATCACTCACTTTTACACAGTCTGGATTGAAACGTTAGACTCCCTATCTCCCCATATACATTCAAAATCATATAAGAAGTCATATTGAGTAAGAGTCTCCCCAACAAGTTTCCACTTTCGACGCCTATAAGTTTCAATTAAGATGAACGGATTGTATTGAATTATACGGATAAGGACCCCATTACTTTCCTCTTTCCCACTTCCAACACTACCTCTATACTTGATTGATTTCTCTTCTAATAGCTGATTAATTGCCTGCCAGCCGACTCAATTAAAAACAAGTTCCGAATGCTAAATTCATTTTTCAGCTTCTTCACCACTCCTTTGCCTCCTCTCTATTGTTAATTGTCTCCTCCTCGCATTCCGACTCGTTACTCTTCTCATTCAAATTAGCTGAAGGGGAGATTGGGAGCGAGTGACTGTAAATTTCGGATCGGCAGCCGAAATTCCATTTTTTCCTTGCGAGTTAGGAACAGCGGGGAATTAATTCCAATTAATAAGAGGGCGAAAAAAGGAATGGAGACTCGAGATGACTTGCTTAGCCATTTGGACTCGACGGAGAATGTATATCTGATCTCGCGAGGATGCAGGAGCCACTACTCTACATACTTATCACCCTAATTAATAAATCTCACAAATGTCAAGTGCAGTTTTAATAGAGAAGAGAGAGCCTCTCATTACGAGACATAATATATATCTGTGGATCTGACAAGCAAAGAACAACAAACAAACTCTGGTGTAGTCATGAATAAAAAGGGGAAAATTCCCTCGGTTCTTCCATAGCGGCCTTAACACATGTAGCTACCTCATAGAAGCCATAGTTAGGCTCGCTTATCGCCAGATCCATATAATACGTTTTAAAATATTCCATACATTACGATTACAAGTTCAACTCCTGAAACACATTGTTAAGCGGGGCTATGGAATCATCCAACAGGAGAGTTGTAGTTCTCGTTATGTACAGACTCTCAGTACTTATTAGCGTATTTGTTACATGTGTACGGACATCAGACACGTATGTATGAACTACATGTGTATAGCATTATGAGTTTTGAGTTGGAAAAGTGAAGAGGATTACTCAACAGAGTCTCTGGCCCTTCTCAGGCTCATCCTCGCCCATTAACAATAACGCAAGTTGGTTACACTTGGCGAATGTTGAGTGATAAGGGATCTTGTGGCTGGGAGATGGGAGGGACGATAGTGATCTGAAAAGTAATTTTTACACACAGGAAGTTCATAGATTCCCAACTCCGATTCTCTCATGGAGGAGCTCCCTTTTTCGCAATATGTCTAATTGAGATAGGATCTGAGAGTGATGAGTATCTCACCTTCGTCTCCTCCCAGAGACTCATAAGTAAAATTTAATTAAGCCTTTAATCCTCCCATTTTAATTAATCCATATCGCGCTTCGCCTGGCTCATCCTCCTTGTAAGTGGGAGCCTGGCCCTCTGCGACGGATTGAAGGGGAGATAGATTACTGGCCAAGACAATGGAAGGCATTTAGCCAAAGGTTCCTCCGGGTGGTGAACCCCCTATTCGAAAATCGAAGTTGTAAAATAGATTTACCCCCAATTAAGAAAGAAGAAAATGACATTTGACTCTCGATGGCGCCCGATTGTCCCCCCGCCGACTCCTCTTGGAATTTGAGATTTCTATCCCTTTTTAGGCTCTCCTGAGGCGCCAGGTCCGTCCGTCCAGCCAGTGCCCCTTCGAAGGTCCAAAGTGTAAAGTGGTGGACTTTAATTTCTCATCTCATCTCAATGGGAGAGACAAAGGGCGAGACGATGGGAAGGAGGATTGAGGACCGATTTCCTAATTGGTCCAGTTGTCAATGGGTCTCGAAAACGATGGGAGCGATAGCACGAAGACGCCCGCTCCCTCCGGATAAATGATTTACGAAAATATTTATGCGAGAAACCAAATCTGGAATGTCTTCTTAAGTGTGAGACTAATTAGTTCCTTTGGCTTCGAGCGAGACTCGCATATGTGGAGGCCTTGAGGACACTAGGCCCATACATTCGAGCATATGTAGATACATAAAACTACATGTGTGAGTGTGTGTATCGAGGGACAGCTCGTAAGCTGTCACTACTTTGTCGAAGGAAACGGATACAAGTCTCGTCGCTTTATATTAGACCTCACTACACTCACTCTGCAGAGAGCTACACATGTATTGGGAGGATAATTTCCATCGGATCAATTTACACGATCCGGTCCCAAAAATTTACCCAGCTGTTTTTATGCCCTCATTTGTGACAGAGGCGAGACCCTCGGTTTCCGGTTCACCGTCCTCGTCCTCCTCATGTCCACGTCGGGGATGGTCTGGCGCCTCCGACACTCCGACTCAAAGTGATTTATCCCTTCAACAAGTCCTTTTATACCCTGTCTGTCTCATTAGCCCGTGATCCGAAGTCCATCAGAGGGCCGAAGCCAGGATGTAAATGGGGAAATGCGAAATGGGCTCCTAATCGCTCCTCCGAAGGATTACTTCCCGGGAACGAGCTAAAAAGTCGGGAACCTTAAATCCTCTGCCCACATTAATGGTCATGAGTCGGGGAAAGGGAGAGGCGTCCGCTGACTCACTCTTCCCATCGATGGGGCACCCATACATGCCATATTAATCAATAATGGAAAGATTAGGCCGAGAGTGTAATCTAATCTTCATTTCATTTACATGAGAGACTACTTATTAGTTATTCTACAAAGGGGAGACAAGGCGAGCTGGTTACTTAGAGCTCTTTAACTGCCATTTACATTGCATTACACTCTCTCAACAATTGTTAACATCGAGTAGTGATGAGGGAAACGAGGAGTCGATTGTAGAGAAACAAGAAGTACAGAGTGCAAATGGAGCATCGGCTCAATGATAGCCATCCCTCCTTATCTCTCACCGTCCATATGACTAGGAGAGTCATATATAAATAGATAGGCTCTCTCCTTGAGACTCTCATGGAACTTGGAGGAGAGTCATTGTGTAGCAATTTGTTCACACAGTCGGTGGTAGAGTAAATATTCACTTTGGGTGGGAGCTGGGCTCATCACACTCGGCCTCCACTCGTAGTGAGTTGGCACAAATATGAAATTCGTCTACATTACACACTCCTCCCAACCGAAAATAAAATGGGACCGGAGAGTAATCAATTCATCTCTCAGCCCTCCCCAACCCTGCTCCTCGACAAGGAATTTGATTTAAAAACTCCCCAAGTAGTAGTAGGAGCGAGAGGGAAGAAGGACCTCCGAGCCCCGAAGAAATTTATGATTATGATATTTTGGCAAAAAACGAGCTCCTCTGGCGCCTCTCGAAATCTGAGGCAAAAGCGAAGAGACATGAATTCCGAAACAATAGAGGCAATTAAGGCCAATTGTACTAGAGAGAGCAGCGGAGTGGCCTGGTCTAGCCCTCCGCCTCATCCGAACAAATATTCCATATTTTCGACTCGAAAAAACGGAATCATAAAAGGGAGATGAGGGGCTGAAGGAAGGAAACAAGGAAAGGGTTTGCACTCTCCACTTCTTTACGACCGCTTTTAGCATTTTTAATTACTCGTACTCGTCGTAATGATGAAGTGATGCTGAATCGCTTCCCTTTCAAACATCCTCTCTCTCGCTCGATTTTTTCCCCTTTTTCCCTCTCTCATGGAGGACGATGTTTGGTCGAGGGCAGGGATCTGATGATAGGAGGATAACTCAGTGAGATGGTGAGCCGCGATAGGAGTCAATTGAGCGAGGACCAGGTGAATCCTCGTTACAACGAGTTTATCTTACGGAGGAATCCCAATTAGGCTCTAAAAGCACAATTAATAGAATTAGAGGAATATAAAGGCGGAGAGTGAGTGATGAATGAAAATTACATCATTCATTAGGAGGAGGGAGCAGGAAATTGCGAAGCTGACTCGGAATTAATGAATGGAGAATTAATTTGAATGGAGTAGAAAACCTTGAGGTGATAAAGAGAGATTCGAATCTAATTAGGAGAGCCGAGGTATTATGTACGCTCTCCTCAGACTCATCATTTTTCCATGTGCCCCAGCCTGAAAGTGACAAAAGGAAGGGAGGCGAGGTGGCTGGAGGAAGAGTTATATGAAGGTAAGGCTCATAATGTTACCACTGGTTCAAGTGTACTGTTTAAGAGTTTAACTTCTCGGGACGACGAGCCCAAATCTGAGGAAACAGGAGATAGACAAGTAGTAACGAGTTTTGAGTACATACGTTAAATAGACAGGTAATTAATGTACGTAGGCTCGTAGAGGATAAAAGGGAAACCATGTATAACAAGGCGAAGTGAGGTAAAGGGTAGATTGGGGCTGGGGGAACGGAGCAAGGATCCTTTGGATTTCCAGCCAGCTCTAATCCAAATGGTCGATAGGCCATGGTGCTTTGAGAAGGCAGAGGCACAGCCGCGTCCAATGAGATCTCTCCCCAAAGCTATGTAGGGACATTGAGGTGGAGTCGGGCAAACCCAGTTGAGCAAATCTACTGCCAGCCTCCTCGATCCCCCTTCAGTCTGCTCTTCGCACCTGACCCTCGAGGATGTATTTCAATCAGCAGCAGGTAAGCTTGTACCACGTTCTCCTACAACAATACACTCTTGGCGAGGTCTCAGCCTCTCATCATCACTCTGCTCTACAGCTCCACTCTCCGACTACGAATTCGTCGACGAGTGGGGGGAATATGAGCGGCTCCACGAGCCCCACTGCCATCATCAGCCCTTCTTGTTGCGACGGGATCGGGCGCCTCATCACTGACCCCTTGACCGGACAGTCCGTTTGTTCTTGTTCCTACGAGAACCGAATTCTTTCATCCCAAAACTCCGTCTTCAATCCCCGGAATCTCTACACAACGTACAACCCGGACCAGAATCCATATGCGTCGCTGGAAAACGCCGGCGTCGCCTCGGCCTTCTACAATCCCCTTGTAAGTGGCCCAACTTGTTTATACATTCATATTATGCATTTATTTTAATTGCCCATAAGTTAAATACAATGAGGTCTCTTCTAATTATTTTCCCACTTACCCTCATTCACTATGCACGAAAGTATTGACGGAGGTGAATGGGCAAATAACGTTGTTAACCACTTCAATTTCCAAAAGAACCTTGTTCACAGATTTTAGGATTGCCAACACTCATTAGCGATAGTGATTGTAATTGATCTTTTTGAACATGAGAGATTAAAGTTCACATCGGAATTTTTTCTATATCAAGTAGTCGTTAAAGGTGCTAAAAGGAGCATGTCAGGATCTTAAAGACCATATATCCTTCCAATGTTTATGTATCGATCTTTTCATTTTCCTTTGTGTGTGTAAAAATATGTTTCTCTTTTATTCAATTATAAAAATCCAACAAATTGCTTCCTGCTGTCCCAAAGAATTATGATCGAGCGAAACAATGTGAGATGTTGAGAGTTTTGAACAAAGGGGAAATTGAAGGAGTTGTGAAGAGGATAGATGGTCGGGCCGTGGGCTCAGGAGGAGATTTTTTGGGGAAGAGAGGAATTGATTACAAAGTGAAGGAGAAGTGAAGGAGTGGAGAAGATGAAGAGAGATTGAGGATTGATTTGGACGACAGGGTGGGGCGTACAGTTCGGGGCTCGTGAAGGCCGGAACGGGAGTATCATCGGTGGTGGACTCAAGCGGAGTGACCCCTGGAGGACCTGGCGACGTCTCCTGCTGGCCCAACCCCGGGAGTCTCCAGCCAAGCTACTACAGTCCTTATGACCCGACCTTCGCTGCTGCGGCTGCTTACGGGTCAGTGTCCAACTCTCTTCCCCGCTGGCCCTCTGACTTCATGATCCCACACACTGACTTGAGACTCGAGACCAAAATTAGATTAAGCCACTGCATGCAAGAAATTTGATTTGTGGTTCTCCGGCGAGCCGGAATGCAAGGAGGAGATCACGAACTCACTTCCTCACCACCAAATTCCTTTCCCAGATTCCTCACTCCCCGCCCGAGTCAAATCCTTCCAAACAATAGACACGAGAAATATGTTCCAGAGGGGAGAAGCGACCCGGGAGAACGGCCATAGAGGAAATGCCTGGACAACTTTTCCCAGAGTGAAAGTCGAAAGTTCCTCTATTGTCTCCGTGGTCAAAGAGAGAATTGCGGAAGCTGGGGAAGAGCTGCGGAGAGATGAGGGCCGAAGAGCCATTGAGTTTAGAGTCATAATAATAAAGCTCGGCGGGTGGGTTTACTCTAGGAAGGGATAGTAAAGGGTTCAGGCCCAACAATGAGCCATTACGGACTCGTCTGCCCCTCTTTTCTTCACAAGGGTGACTTTTTATGAACCCTTCCTCCACTTGTCACCTTATCCCATTATCTGACTCCAAGCTCCGGCGCCTTCCACCGCAATCACTCAGCTCCCAATTTAAGCCTTCGGGTCACGCTAATGATTTCTTCCTCGAACAGCTATGGTGGCGGCTACGACCTCGCTGCTCGTCGCAAGAACGCGACCCGAGAGTCTACAGCCACTCTCAAGGCTTGGCTCAACGAGCACAAGAAGAACCCATACCCCACCAAGGGGGAGAAGATCATGTTGGCCATCATCACCAAAATGACACTCACTCAAGTGTCCACGTGGTTCGCCAACGCTCGTCGTCGCCTGAAGAAGGAGAACAAAATGACATGGGAGCCAAAGAACAAGACGGACGAGGATGAGGACGAGAAAGATTTGGATGACGGTGAGCCGCAATTGTTTTCTCATTAGCTCTTATGTCGTGTACTGGAGGTTTGAAGAGAGGGAATAATCTCCCCATCGCTTCCATGTCTCGCTGGCTGGCTACAAGAGGAAATGAATGAGCGAGAAGGGTTGACTTGTGGATTAGAGGATTAGGCCGGGAGCAGCTCGAACTCGTAGGGTCCCCTCTTATTAAAAAGGGCCACTGAGCCGTGGAATAATAATGGAGGGCTGAGCGAGGTTTGCCCAATCTGGCTCTATCAGGGCAGAGCAGCGAGAACTGGAAGTGGCTAATCCCGCTTGGTAATCAAACTTTGACACTTTTCCGTCCTCCGGTGCCCCAGTCGGGAGTTTGGCGAGCCGGGCTTGGACTCCGTACACAACACTTCCATCCATCTATTATTTATTGCTCTGAGTTGAGTGCATTTGACAGTTAATGCTTTATAAATGCATTTTCTCTAATAATATTTATCCGCCGCGGAGGGAGAGCATCTCATAGAGCCATTAGGGACATTACTCTGAATCAATCTGTGCAATGAGGGACCTCCGCACCCCGCCAAACCCACATGTCAAAATACGGTCTGCAATGGGGGCTGGGGACATTTCCCATTTCCGAATCCATTCATATCGCATATCGCTCAGAATAATCGGATTTTGAATAACCCAATGATTCTCATTTTATTACCCTCACTCAGTTTTACAACGGCCAAAAGAGTCTTTAATTCAATAATTTACAAACAAACAGGGAAGTCTGAACAAGCCTTCCAATGAGCGAATGAATCCAGAATGGCAACAAATTGGTTGAAGGGGAATTGGCCTTTTATGTTCCTCACCCATTACAATGCCTTGCATCAGAGTCAGAATAAACTAATCCCACGGAGCTGTAAAAGGCTATGAGACTTAGTAGTAAACAAACGAACATAAGTCAAGTTGGGCAACGGAGAGGAAAGGAGTCCTTTTTGGTCGGGAAACTGAGGATAAGAATGAGGTTCGAGGTCGGAGAGACGGGCGACGAAGAGGGAGAGCCTCAAAAGACTTAATTCACCTCAGATGACCAGACATCCAATATGTCAGCGAGGGAAATGATTTATTCGGCCGTTGGAAAGGCCTTCGAGGAGACTCGCCTCTTCCTCAATCGCCGAGCTCAGCAGAATGGCGACCCTCGCGCTTGCATCTATCAAGATATTATACAGAGATAGCCTAAAAACGCAGGAGGAGTCTCGCTGCTTACATTAAATAAGATACAAGTTCTATAAGTGTGACCCTTCCTGACCTCCCTTTAAATGAACACGAGCAGAAACTTGCAATGTAACAATGAGGCCCATAAACTTCATTCACCCACTCACGAATAATGAGACGCGTCTTTAGAACCTTCATTTATTCTATTTCTATTCCGCGTGTAGATGACGGAGATGGAGATAACTCGACGT
Organism: Neelides sp. FZ-2019; assembly: GCA_009869795.1. Classification (NCBI taxonomy): domain Eukaryota; kingdom Metazoa; phylum Arthropoda; class Collembola; order Neelipleona; family Neelidae; genus Neelides; species Neelides sp. FZ-2019. Next base: position 9,015 of record VJMY01000680.1, on the reverse strand, counting down.
CTCCTCCCCCTTCCAACAACCACCATCACAACAACAACGACATCAAAGAAGAGAAGGAAACGAGTATTCCGAGCAGTGCAAATAAACCGAAAATTTGGTCCCTGGCCGACACGGCGGCTTGCAAAACCCCGCCGCCCGCCATCAACCACACCCACCACCACACCAACAATCATCAACCGCCGCCGCCTCCCATTCACCATCCCGCCGTGACCTCGTCGTGGAGCTTTGCTCTCCCTTATGGGAATCACCAAGGGCCTGTCCGCTACCCCGGCATTTACCTCAACCCCGAAACGGATACTCCGCCGCAAACGCCGCCAAACCTCAAGCTCGGCCACGGGCTCCTCTACTCCAACTCGGAGAACACGGCTTTCAAGCCCGTTATAAAAGGGTAAGCCTCTCCTTCTCCAATAGTAACTCATCTTGTGAAGGGCTAATGGAGAGATAGGGATCGAAGGGTGTCTTGCCATAAAATTAATTTATCCTCTCCTGAGTAGCTGTAAGTCGAGGGGAGATGAGATAGACTATCTTCACATCCTTCGCTCAGGGTATCTCTCCCCGAATCAATTTCTCTCGCTAATTAATTAGCCTCTCTGCTCCTATCAACTCCTCATCGAAGAGGGAACCTTTTGCTAATCTCCCTTTTTATACTTTTATATGAGCCTCGACGAGAGGAAGAGATACTCATCGCTCATAATGATAATCACTCTCGACGTCGTGAGAGGGTGACGGAGGAATAGGGCGTGAAGGAGATGATGATGAGCATAATTATTAATTAGACAGCCGAAGGAGCGTATATGGCTAATTAGGCAATTAGGAGCCGGGAAGTTCAACTTCTTCATTTCCCTTTTCTTTCTTCCAGTTCATCTAACGTGCTGAGCGGAGGGAACCACGGCGTTGGGGGCCCCGTCTCCCTCACAAATAGCAACAGTTCCACCGGGAGTCTTCATCCAGCCGCCGCCCCGCTCCATCACCCCCCGCCGGGCTTCTGTGTCTGACTCTCCTGATTTAATCCCATGAGTCGAGGAAGTTGAGGTCGAGTAGGCGGAGGAATGTCGCCGCCAATGACGAACTTCATCTTGGCTCCGTCGATTGAATCAGATTCCCATTGCGGAATCGAGTTCCAGAGGAAGAGAAAGAATTTTAATCGCCCAGTGAGACAATTTTGTGATACTCGATGAAATAAAATATTGTACTATATTACGTTTAAGGATAATTACACGACGAGGCCGCCGTGCCAGGCGTTCAGAGGACAATCCTTAGTTATTTATAATGTCATACCTCCTGTTGTCAATCTTTCTTGAGCAGCCTGGCGACCCCCATTGTAAAGTGAAATGAACTTTGAAAATATACCAAGTCCAATCAGCAATGATATCTTTGTTTTCATTTTTATTTGTTACGGCTTGTAAATACTTATATAAGGACAGAGGTTCAGCCGTCAGTTTGAGAGGGCCTTTCAAAAATCACAAATTAATAAACTTGAACCTCGGAGTAAAGAAGAAGAGGAAAGAAATAAAAGAATGAGAACTAACTGACTCACCTTCCTTCCTTCATTATTCACTATTGAGATTCGCCATGAGTCTGCAATTTTATTTATTTGGCTCATCATAATGTTTATTTGAATATGAGATGAAGCTTATTATGTTTGGGAAAAGAAAAGGCGGGCCTCTCATGACGGCCTAAGTGGCCGTGGACGAGGAGGCATATAAACATATCATAGTCGAGGAATAATAGGGGAGCAGTTGAAGCCAAGTGCTTACATTTACCCAGGGAAAAAACGACTCTAGCCCTCCTCGGATCAATAGGATAGTAAGATGGAGGAAAAGAGGGATCTTCCCTTTATGTTACGACAAGGAATAACGCCTCGTCAGCGAGAAAATACTTGAGCGAGAAAAAGAGGTTGGCTTATTCGGATCGTTGAAATCAAGTCAACTTGACTCCCTCTCCATGTCCAACTCTCCTCTCCTGACACTTGCCTTCCCACCCTCCGTCTCCGGCTAGGCTCATCCTCCACATGGGTGGAATATCCGAACTGAGAATCCGACTTAACTCCCGATCCCTCCTCTCTGCATGGGAATCGGAGATTGAGTGACTTCACTCAATCCAACCAAGGGGAGGGACGGAAGTGGAAGCTGTTCACTTCTTGCTCCTACCACACACTTCCCGGCCTAGAATTATTTATGGGGAGATCAATCCGTCCGTTTTATGGGGCGATTGAAAAAGTTATTTACGGGGAAAAGATCATCCTCGTCGAGTCGAGATTGAGAGGATTCCCTGTTCGGGACGAGGAACTTGCTCACTTCATCATTATCGTGGCCCCAATAGGGAAATCGATACCTCACCTTCCAATTTCCTTCTCTCGCAATCAATCCAGATGATTGACAAGGAGAGGTGAGAGTGTCGAGTGGGTTGTTTCTATTTTCCTATTTCCTTATCAAATTAATAGGAGATTAGTGAGGATGAATGACAATTGTAGCATGAAATGTTCCGACACTCGAGGGCGGAGGGGACAAAGAGCGAGCTATTTTCCTCGATGAGCTCAATCTCAATTACAGCGGAGAGTATCTCCGTAAATAATAAGCTTTGGAGTTTGATCTCCAGTTCTTCCTCCTTTGAAAGCATTAGGAGGCTTGTGTACATACGCGGAGTTCATATTATCATCCACCTCTCTATACGCGACATTAATCTATGCATCGAGGAGTCTATAAGCGGAGGGACGAGTAAATCCCTTCCTATGAGTAATTGGAATTTGGATGGAAGGAGCAGAGAGCTTTTTTCCCTCTTTCTCACTTGTCAGAGCGAGCGGAAAGTTGAAAAGAGTTATGTAAACTTGAGTGTAAATTGCTTAAAGCTCCAACAAAGCTCAATCCATGTTAATCAACAAATATTATTATTGGGACAGGGAAGTTTAATCTAAATGAACGATGTATGTGGGCCGAGTGACTCGGCTTCTTCCTCTTTCATCTCTTCAAATGACATAATTCCATTTCAAACGATGGCTAATTGACAGGTGACATATTTATTTACTGGGCCCGATGATATGATAAGCGGAGAAGACCTTAGCGATCCGACGCCCTCTTGAGGTCCCTCATTTCACACCTGTTTCCGATATGGGCGGAGATACCGGCGGGGATATTAAGAGCATTTGAACTAAGAAAAGTCGTTCTCTGTTTGTGGGGAGCGACGCAGGGGGGTTGTGAAGGACCCCATTGAAAAAGTGGTTTATTTTATCATTATCATGTGTCGGAGGCCGCCTTTGATCAGCGAGTGAGACGAGTGCAGTCTCACCTAGAGCCCAGAGAGAGCTTCAAATCGATTGATTGTTTATCGAACACTGATTACCTCAACCATTGATATTATTGATATTTGCCTTGTCTATGTGTTTTGTCATTAGGGGAGGTGGACAGGTGTGCAAACAAGGGTAGTTTCCTATCAGCCTCAAAGGCACCGCTGTGATTACACAATTATGAGCCACATTGAAGGAGTGTACATGGCGGTCGTCAATTAGAGTTAATCCGGGGAAGTGTTTCGCATTGGCTTCTAAAATTAGCCGAGTGGATCCACTACACCTACTTTACATGGGTTCCTGAGAGGGCCGAGGATTGTGGGAGCGATGCGGGGAGCGGCGGGCCCGTGATGAAGTGATGAGTGCCAAAATCCATCGGAGAAGCTTAGGGCCCTCATTTATATAGACTCAGTCTGTGAGAGCCACTCAATTTATCAAAGTCTGTATCCATTTGTCTTCTCCCCTCTTCTCAACGGAGTCTCCTGCCAATCCTCCTGGCTTATCCTCGCCTCTGTCCCCTGGCTACGCTTTCTCTCCCTCTCCGGTCACATAGAGGTCTACTTATTTCTGTGGCAAAAGCCAAGAAAGCCAAAACCAAAGCTCCAGACACGCGGACCAACCCCGAGACCAAGGAGACCATGAGGAGAGCCACAGAGTTTACAGCTTGGCCAGCGAGTGATTTATCGTCCTTTTGTCCTCTCAACCTTTCGAGGGAGGCAGAACCGAGGAGTTCGATTAGAAAATGGCTCTCCTCACGCACTCCGGCCCTTCCTTGCCAAAATCCTCTTGCCTAATGGTCGAGATGACTCTTCCATGCTAATGAAGGACCTCGCCTATTTATAGAACCTTAATTGCCTCGCGATAATGAGCCCTCAAATGACCCCATTGTTTCTCCTCATTAGACAAAAGGAAGGGCGAAGACCCTTTCTGACCAAGGAAACCGAGGTAGGCCATTAGCATAAGGGTGTTGTTCCGAGACTCTGGCTCTCCGATCCCAATCTCTTCTCTGCCCCTCCGTCTGTCGCCGGCGAGTCGCACGGGACGGAGGACTCTTCTGCCTCACCTCATTGACTCAGACTTTTCTTAGGGCGCGTCGAGGAAGGTCCGGCTTAATAGGGCCTTAAGCGTCGAGAAGAAACTGAACCTCGTTCTGCGAGTCCCTCGTCGCCTCACGGCGGACCACGAAAAAAATACTATCTCAACTCGTGTAGCTCTCCAAGCTTCAGACTTGAGCCTCAGATAAGTTCACTTCCAGTAAATGACCCAAACACACATGTAAAGCCAGCGAGCTTATTATTACATTAAGGACATTGTACAAGAGATGAGACATGACTCCAGCCCACTCCCTACCCTCCCTATCTCCCATCTCCTTCAGACCCTTACAGTCAGCCTCGAGGAAAAGAGCCTACTTACACTCCTCGAACCCAACTTGTTGACAAACATTTGTTGCTTGATGATTCCCTGTAAAGTAGAGCCTCGAGCTCCCTTACTAACTCCATTAGAGGGCCCCTACACGAACCCGAGAGTCTCCCTTCCTCCGCTTCATTAACTCCACATTATCATTACGAAAGCTCTCCCCACAGAAGGGAGTCATCTTGGCGTGTGTTCCCTTCACCTATTATTATGCCTCCCCATAATTGACCCATCCGAGGGAGAAGAGCAAACAAAAGGGATATTGCCCCAATCACACGAATTAACCTCGTAAAAACCCGATCATTTCCGAATATTCATTATGCAATGTTATCCTCACGCTCTTGCCCAAATGTTCTGTAGATGGCTCGATACGGCCGAGGAGGCGACATGTAACGTGGGAGAGGAGCTCTAAGGCCAAGTGGAGAGACTTGAAGGGACTCGAGGCGAGACACACCCTGTTTTCATCCTGAGACTCATTAGTCTTTAGCTCCGAGAGATGCCTAGACACTGATACGGACATCTTCCTATGTCACGAGAGTCCAAGACTCCTTCGTGTGGTGGGCAGAAAAAGGGGACACTTTAATGGAGAAGCAATGTTTTTCTTTTCCAGCTTTGTTTTTCTGACGCTCCTGCTCTCAACCTCTTTGTCTCTGGACTCCCACAAAGTGGGATCGGATGGAGACAGATAGTGGAAGGACATTAGATGTATACTTCGCCCGGACACGGGACTCGGCGAGGAATCTTTAGAGAGCTCTTAATAGAGCTAAAAGGTATTTCCCCCTGATAGCTCTCTCTCTCTCTCTCTCTCCTCCCTATCAGACCTCTCCATCTCATGTAATTAACCAATGGCGAGTCAACGAGTGGACCCATTCTAAAACCAACTTTAGATTACCGAACCCCTTATAGTTCACTGGGTTAAATGAGATTATACAGGCACTAAAAACCCCCGTTGACACGCCAACTAAGCATTTCCTCCTCCACCCCTTCACTCGGACCGATCTTATCCCGAGCCGTATCGGAATCGTAAGGGGACGAGATTTCCTTTGAGATATTCCCCCGATCAATGAAGTACGCAAATCCGATCGGGGACCTCGCGAAGGAAATAAAATACTTTTAAACGTGAACTGCTGTCGGATTCCACAGCCGATCGGGAGACAATGTACATGGAATCTCATGGTACTTTGAAAGTAAAACGTATCAAGGACCGCCGGGTCCATTAGCCAAAACACGAGATGATTGCGACAGAGGTACACGGGTGCCATTAGAGTTCGTAAACGATTCGAGGGATCGATGAAAAAAGGGACTTGAATTGAGCCATGAAGAGGGGATACAAGTATACATAAATGCTAATAATCTAAAGCACGGTCTCCGGCTGGTGAGGCAGAGTGAATTGGGCAAAAGACCCATTTCGTCTTCATCTTATTCACACGAGAGGAATGGAAAGGGACGAGGGAGAGTCTGGGCAGCTCTGTGTGTATTTGACCCCCCGTAAGCCATAAGTATGTGAATAAGGGCCTCAGATAATTGCACCCTGCTGGTCCTCTAACCAACAGATATATGGCTCGTCGTGACTTTGTCATCCTTTAAATCATCTTCCTGAATAAATAACCCTATGATATGTACACACAAGTTGGGGACTCGCTCCGCGGCATATGCAGACATCTAATTCAATCTCGGGACAAGAGGCTCTCGAAGCCTCAATTCAATCTCTCCACAAACTCCCAGAGCGAAGAAGGTAGATCCTTCCTGAGGAGGATGCTTTGGGGAGCTGAGTGATCCGTCGTGCAAAGTCTTGTATGGAGGTTGAAGGGAAAACGCAATTTTTAATAATGCCCTGTTCGGGATAACAACAGCTGGTCTGGGCTAATCAAATATTCCGAGATTCGACAATCTGTTACAAGGGGTCCAGAAAGCGTATTAGAGCATTAGACACATAATTTACACTCAAAACGCATAATTTAAAGTTTAAACTTTTTCAAAATTGAATTCCGAGTCTCTTATTGTGACCCCAAGTAAATGTACGACGACTCTTATTACTCGACTTATTACCATTCCCCTCCTTTCTTTATGGCCGTCGTATTATTCCAAGCTGTTAAGTTGATAAACCCCTCTTCTCTCACTTTCCCCGCTCCCTTTTATTTCATATTTATTCTTCGAAGGGTGTAGGGATACATCATTCACTCACTCGCCATTCATCCTCTTCCCATCATCCCCCTCGCCTCCGCGAATATTAGCCGAGAGTCAGGGAGCGAGCCAAGCTCATTTTCACATCCCCCGGGATCAGAAACTGTCAACTCAGTCAGACTCTTGAGACTCTTCAGCTTCCGAGGAGCGGGGAGGGTCGAAGGGGAGGCTAAGAGTGAAAGTATGCTTCTCCCCGCCTGTCCCCGGGTTCTCTTTTAATTAAGCTCGAGCGACAGTATCCGATCCTACTCGATCCTACTGGGGCCTTCCGTAAAAGAGTGTATAAGTGCTTCGCCATTATCCTCCTCTTCCCCTCTTCCCCAACTTAATTGATCCGTGAAAACCACTTGAAAAAAGAGTGACTCTCTAAATGCATTAGCCAAATTGGGGAAGAGACGAGATTTCGAGGCGGGAGGCGCACGAGGGGTTAAAGCCCACAGGGCCACTGCCATTGAGAAACTGAAGTAAACGAGTGAAGACCCCACATAAAACACAGGGAAATCCTCGAGTCTCATATGAGGAAATGCTTGAATTTTTTTACTCGGCTCCCGAGTCGAACCGACTCCCTCAAATGCGCTTTTCTACGACATAATAAACGAGTGAAGAATTGAATCTCAAACTGCCCTGTAGCGAGCTGAACTTTGGGTCAGGGATTCAATGGAAGAGCTAATCTCCCTCTTCATCGTCTCATTTTTCACCGGCCTATTGTTGAATTGAGTTAATCCGCACAACCAGTGTCTCTTGTCGTGTGAGAATTAATAAGTTCATACAAACGCCTTTCTAATCTCCCTCCCCCGTTTTGGAGAGTGAAACTCTTTTAATTAAATTCTTTAATACAATTTCCTAATTAAATTCTCTTAATTAATATTCAGGCTTCTTGTAACGAGTTGGCTAACATTTTCAAAGAATTAAATTCATTCATTATGCATTTGCGCTCATGCTATGTAGAAGGAAAATAAACCCCGAGTAAAGGAAAGTCAATAATGTGGATATTAAATAGAAATTTTCAAACGACCCGAAAGGGTGGAGGAAGTCGAAGAGAGGGAAAGTGATTTGTGAAGGTTAATAAGAGGAGAGAGAATTTACGTGGAAGCGTGTTAAGGATCGAGAAAGAGAGCTATAAAAAGATGAATAATAGGGTAGATGATGGTGGTGGAAAAATGATGAGGAGAGCCGAGTGTTTCAAAATCCAATAGACCCGACATTTGATCGGGGGGAGCTCAAGGGGGAGCGGAAGAAAAAGCGCCTGTCTCCAGGATTTTCAATTTCCTTGCTACAAGGAATTGAGACCCTCGTCTCAATTCCCCCATAAAGAAAATAGATTCAGTCCTCTCGAGCATTGGGATTTGTAGCGAAATCGTGGATGGGACAAGAAGTAAAAATGATACTTGTACAAGTCCTCTGACCAAGAACCCGATTAGAGTAACATATTTATTATTATTGCAGACTAATGGGTCTCACTTTCCCTCTCTTTCACGGGAGGTGGACAGGTGGAGATGAGTAGTGGGAGTGGGAGTTTATGAGGTAGGTGAGGTAGGGAAGGAGGAGGCTCCGTCGAGAGCAGCCGAGAGAGTGAACAGGGAGTACAAGTTGTTCGACTGGGTGTAGTATCAGTGTGTAGTACACTAGGAAACAGCTCTCGCCTTGCTCTCTCCGCTCTCCTCTTTTGCTAACACTTTGTCCAACATCCCCAGCCTTCATTTTTATTGATTGACACGCCGTTCCGGGGGTTGGGACGGGTCTGGCCAGGCGGGGCTCCCCGCCTCCAGCTCTCCTTCCATTGGCTCTCAAGGCTTTCATGGCCCTCGAGGAGCCGGCGGGCCAACTCCCCTCCTCGCCCTCGATCCGGCCCTGCCAAAAAAGAGCCCAGACCTCTCCGTTCCTTCCCACCGCTCGTTGGCTCCCCTGAGAACTCCGCGCTCCCATCATAACTCATTCACCTTCTCCCCACCTCAACTGCACCCCATTCACATCCAACATACCTTGATCGGTTTTAGTAAGTGAGCAGCCGTTGGGACGGCAGAACAACTCACGACAACTGGAATACACATATTCCTGCTCCCCCTTGTTACTCATAACCTCAAGGGCTGAAGAAGTGAGACGTTGACAATTGCGGTCCTTCGTCAACCGAAGAG
>VJMY01000679.1:0-39024 GCA_009869795.1 Neelides sp. FZ-2019 | reverse complement strand
TTCTTATTGAATATGATTCTTTTCAAATGAGTTATTAAATTATTGGATTAATAAAGACACAATAAAAATAAGAAGCCCTTGGCTTTCCGGATGTTTTGGCTGGATTGATATTCCATATAATATCTACTAGTTTAAGAGTCTTATTTATCTTTAATAAAGATAAAAATTCTTAATATAGTCTATGTCTATACATTAAATCTATATACATGTCTGTATTATACGAAGGTAATCGTATAATTTCTTACAATAACGGTAATTTTATACATTTCCTGTTTCTCTCGACGAATTTGGTGGTAAAGTTAGTTCCTTCCCTGTTTTTCATTCTAAAAGCACAGGGAAAATGTAGAAAAGCCTATTTATTACGCCTGGGTTGTCTATTTACCTGAGTATTTATGAATGTAATAAGAATCTATAAATTTGGCCTTAAGCATAATCGTTAGTGAAAAAGTAAAACTTTTGGTCTAGAATGCCATTTAACAAGATTCATGTTAGGCCATTTACAAATAGTTTGGGTTCAAATCCCATTTGAATATCCTTCTATTTAATAACTTTCTCTCAGCCCTTCACCAACTTTCTCCAAGGATAAGAACAGTTGAAAAAATGTAAAAAGAATAAATGGTTTGGACCACAAAGGAATCTCGAGCAAAAGTATCACAGGTAAAACTTTTCCTTTTTAGAACTTTCAATCGTTTAAGCGTTTTGAAGTTCCAACCTTTTTCCCTTTCATAGACTCAGATCTTTAAATTGCATTTCTCTCGTAAAATATTTATATGAATATTTAAATAAGAATTGTTATAATATTAAATCGAAGAGTTTTGGATTTTTTAGAATGAAAGGAAAGAAAAAATCTTAATAAATACGATAATAGTGAAAGGAAGATGAAAATCTTCATGCTTAATATAAATATTTAGATTGATTCTTAATTAATACTTATTATAATATTATAACATAACTTTGACAAATCATAGTATTGAAGTTTTGATCATTACTCATTAGCTCAAGATAATGACGGTTTTCCATCTTTCAATATTTTAATGTTGAGAAAGAAAGCCAACAAATGGTAGAAGTTCATTAATGCCAAGAGCCGTGAAGATTAAAAGCAAACCGNGGTAGAAGTTCATTAATGCCAAGAGCCGTGAAGATTAAAAGCAAACCGAAGACCTTTCAGAATCATCAATCTTCGTTTGGTTCACTTTCCACTAAATTAGATGTTCAAAGTGAATGCTGATTCTTCGGAGTAAATACAATCCAAGGCAAACAAAGTTAAACTAGTCGTTCAATCCAACGAAAATTTACATTACTATTGATTAGATGCTATATATAGTTGGGGGATATGCGACCTTATCCCTCCAGAGAATAGGTACCTGGTACTAAATTGACATTGTACATATAGTAGCTCCTGACAAATCTCACAATTTAAATTTAAATTAACTAATCTTCCTTTATTTTAATCTATTTAGGTATTTTAATAGCTAATTTTGGGTAAGATGCTTTATTCGGCATTAAAGTTTTCACCTTGCCAAAGCATTGCCATTCATAAATTCTTGAAGTTCAAGTTTATAAAAAGGAGTTGATGGCGTGCAGAAAGGCTGTGTTAAATTGATAACAAGGGTTGTTATCAAAAAGCGATAGCTATGCTATTCATTTTAATAACTCTATTATGAATAATCGTAAAATTACTTTATAAAAGCATTTATTAAGAGAACTTCTAGAGTGGTGACTGTAAAATGAAAACTTGCATGGTCATAAAATAAAATAATAAAATCATAATTTATATTGGCCCGACTGATAAGACTGATTGCGAATTTTATTGGGAGTCGAAAAAATTTAATTTTGAATTCATGACATACAAAATTTGCAATGAATATGCTGAAGTTTAGTAAAATTTTGAATTAATAAAATAATTAACGGAAACCACTTTGAGCTATTTTGGTAAAATGCAGTTCAATTCATGTTATCTCCAAATATATGTGAAAATCTTAAAATTATTATAGATACAGAGTAATTATGATTAATTGATTACAGCGCAATTATATTTCATCAATGCTGAGCTCACTAATTATCCTGTTTTGCATTCTGTATTCTAACTAATTTTGAATTTTGTATATTAATTTGTAATATTTGAAAAATAACAATTTAAATAAAAGTTTTGCCTGCGCAAAAAAAGTTATAAAAAATACAAAATAAACTTTTTCTTTAATGAATATATTCGAATTTTTGTCGTGCAAAAAGTTCAAGGTTGTGTAATTTTATTGTCAAAATGCCTGAAGTCTCCTGGGAATAGAGTGAGTGAAATTCAATATTTTTTCTACTCCGAGACTCAATGTGAGAATCTGAGGGAGATGAGAAAAATCAATTTTCTCCGAAAATATCTGGATCGTGGAGGTTGGGTAAAATTGTATGGATTCTCCTCATCCTCCTTCATGGTTTTCACTTCTCTTCACCCAACACGCCCAAAAACTCACTAGAGAGGGAACAGAGTCGATTGGTTCTCTCTCCACAAAGGTATTAATAAATTTGGGGAAAGTGGGATTATTCCTATAATATGTACAATGTGTAAGAGTGTATAAGTACACACTGTCAGAGTATCTCAAGGGAGAATACACAAACAGTCTATATACGTTTATAGTCTTTATTCTCTTTAAATATATTTTCACATCTCTTTTACACTTCGTTGGTCTAATTCGAGATTCTGAGGAACGAGACATGAAGAATTTACAAAATGTGTACATATTATTCGACATAGCCTTTAAAAGACTTCCTTTTGCCAAAAATGATTTAGGTAGAGGTACTCTACGAATAAACTAATAATTAGAAATATTATGTTCAGTAAAATATAAGTGAAATTGACGTTTGAATTCATCGACATTCTCCGCAGCGGAGTGATGCAAAGGCGTCAATATATTTATGAATAAATATGGGAGGAATATAACATAAGTAGTAAATATACATAATATAGGAAATACAAAGCTGATTTGAACTATTCCGCACATCCTTAACATGATGCAAGATAACCTTCTTGAAAGAATGAGAAAATCAATGATGGAAATGAGAGAAATGTCAAGAAGCAGAGTTTATCATCTTTCACCTCTAGAAATAGCATATAGCTTATATTCTTATTTATATTCTTAAGTATAAATATATATTACACCATGTTTATAAAAACCAAATGCAATTTATATGCGCTCAGTATATTTTATACTACCAAACTTGAGTGTTTTGAGCCGATCGAACCTTTTTTGCATTCTTGGATATTTCGAAAAAAAGAACAAAGAGGAATATGGGATATAGACAGGAATTATATAGTTTGAAAGACATTGGTGCGGTTTCAAGGGAATATTTTCTTTCAAGACAAAAACCTTTTTTCTCGCTTGTTTATTTAAAACCAATTTTTCCCAAGAGCATTTGAGCCATTTGGTCCACCATTTCATTTTATATGACCAGAGAGATTGGATTGAGAACCATCTGAGTACTTTATTGTTCTTCGATCAATCATCTTAATGGAATTTCTTAGAAAATTCTTCCTTCTAATTCAATACCTCCATTTTCTTATTGACTCTGGAGGGGGAAAAGAGTGTAATCGAGAAATTAACCATATTGCATTCATGGAAGGCTTCTTTCATGGCAAACAAGATTCAGTTGTAAGTACACATAAGAAACGCTCAGTAGTTATGGGGAAACCCTCCATCAAATAATCATTTCATCAATTTTAAATCAACAACTCAACAAAAGATACCATTCTTATTAAATATTCTTGTACAATTGTTGTTGAAAAATGTTTAATGCATGAGAATGTACTTATCTTTTATTGTATTAAGAATATTAATGTAAATATTTAATATGAGTCTCAATGTGTGTGTGAAAACAAATACAAATAATAAATAATAATAAAATCTAAAATATTTATTTCTTTTTATTCTTTTGAATTGTTCAAGACGAGTTCTTTTGCCATTCCCATAAATTACATAATGACAATTTGATTAAAGACTAAAAAGAATTCAAATAAATTCCATTATAATCACATTACTGTAATAAAAGTGAATAAATTACATAAATTAATCGCTTTGTAAGAATGATCTTATTTAAATAATTAAATGCAGAACTTCCAATAAACCCTTTGTATTCAGAACGTCTAGAATCATGTTGGAGTTTAATTGACTAGAAAGGGGAAGGCAGGAGAAAGAAATGAAGGCACACAAATGCTAAATACTTCATAAGTGCTTTTACGTGTGTGTTCTCTCGACACCTCTCCTCTCCCTTTTTCAAATAGCAGACTAACAGGAAATTGAATAGGTAAATACTCCAACTTATACTCATAGAAGAAGGAAACGTCGTAGAATTGCCTTACTTTGCATAAGTATAAGTGTAAAATGCCGTAATTTTATTTTCATGAACATTCGCATTCACATTGAAGGATTTGAGTAAATTCGTCTAACAATCTTCCTCTATCAAATCAATTCTCTATCAATTCAGCATTTGGACCTCCAAGTGAAAGAGAGGAAGGAGTTGAACAAAAGCGCGTGATAATGTTCCAAAATTTATGATTCACTCACTACTCCCCACCTCAACATCCACAAGATCCAACTTTACTCGCCTATTACTTTTTATTATCCCTTATTTATCATTCATTGGGAACATAAAAGGATGATCTGAAGGTTGATCCCGTAAGTGGATATTTTCATATAGATCTACGACTGCTCTATCTACATTATATAATAGAAATTCTCGATTGAGTTGAATGAGTTAAAACGCTTAAAACTAATTGAATTCTTAATCCTAAAACTGTTAGCCTTCGATTATTTTAATTTAAGCATTTTATAATTATAATTTATTTAAATGACCAAATTTTTAAATTTTTAAGTGAAAAAATATAAATAATGTATATGTAACCCAATTTCCTTTCCTTACATCATTTTCTTCACGGAATCAATATTAAATAATTTATTTGCTAAATAATTACTATCTTGTAGGATGATAAAAAGTATTGTATTGAGAAATTGAGTTTTTAATGAAAGTTGGATCACGTAATCACTTAGACTCCAAGAGAAAACCGGAGCGCATCGCATGCTTGAAATTAGGTCATAATAGTAAATGATGTGTGATAAAGATAAGACTAAACCTCAATCATAACCTCCGCTATAACGAAAAACCTATAATAACACTCATGAAAAGCTCGTAGCCATGCAAGGGGGGTCTCACATTTATAAAATATGGCCCATATTATATTACTTACTATCTAAAGTATTTATGTACAGCATTTCCTTGTAAAAATGCAAAAACCGGGATTTTTTATTGACTCTTACTTGATGCGGGTGCTTCCCGTGGTGCCTGAACTCCCCGATGAACTTTTATTGGAAGAGACGAGGCTCTTTTCCTTCCCGGACCGGAACTCCCGTTGGAACTCTTGAATGAGGGTGAGCTTTCCTTTGGGAATTGTGGTCGACGCTGATGGAGTAATTGGCGAAGGTGCTGGACCAACTCTGTTGTCTTTCTTGGCCATCATGGCCATCGACAAGGAAGACCGCGGCGTGCCTTGTTGGGATGAAGGTGAGGCATCTCTGCAAGGAGACGTCGAGGAAGTCCTGAGTGGTTTATATCCATTTTTTGAATAGCCACTTCCGAATCGAGCGGACTTCTTGAGCGAAGACGACGTCGTGGAGGAGGAAAGAGAGGAAGCACAGGTTTTATAGGAAGATGCTGAGCTGCAGGAACTCGCTGATGACACGGCTAAACAGGAAAACATAAAATCCTCCATTTCTCAAACTTTCCCAAGTTTCTCTATTATGAAATTCCATACAGGAGGATCCTTGGGGGAAACATCATATAAATATATATAAATCATAAATATTCTAACAGGCAAAGTTGGATTCAGGTGAGGATAAAATGAAAGATCCCAAAAGTCCTAAATCTTTCATATATAATATTCTGTTCCAGATATTTCAAAACGAACGTTTCCGTATTAGCTATATACTTTTAGATATTGGTCCAAATAGCGGAAGAGAGGTCATGTATGAAAAATTGAATTGGTGATGAGCATGATTTATCACCTGATGTGGCAGATGAATTGGAAGTGACGGAGTACAGGGACGCCGATTGGGGAACATGATACCATTGTTGTCCTTGGCCAAGAGTGTATTGAGAGGCAGAAACAGGCATTGGGCCGCCTTGGGAATGCTTCAACCGGAGAATTTTGGCTCGGCAAATGACACAACGGAGGGGAAGCAACCGTTGAGCTACAGCCATTTGAATCGTCTTGACAAAGCATTTCCGACATATCACCCGGTGTCCTAATCCAATCAATGAAAATCAATATGGACAATCTAATTATTTTTTAATTTATTCAATTAATCTATTTGCAAAAGAGATAGTAGTAGCAAAAGTCAAACAAAAGCTTTAAGCTTATTAAATATTAGTGCGTTTTAAAGAACTTACCACATGGATATGTTTGCATCGTTGCCTTTGCATTAACACAAACCACGCACTAGAATATTACATTAATGAACGGAACAAGTTAGATAATTTGATTTACAAAATTTTTAATTATTAAATGAGTTACATAATAAGAAAACTTTGCTTTCTCGGAATTAGATAACTCACTTCTTCATCTTGGTTTGAAGCGATTTCCGGCTCATGCTCATCTAATTTCGTAAGAAGTTTATCCTGGAATGAAAAAAGAAAGTTTGAGTTTAATGAAGAAATAAAGTTTGCTTAAAATGTATAGTTAGGCCCAGGAAAACCCTGCACTTTCCTCTTTATCAGCTATTTTAACAAATGAGAATGCGAAACTTTGGAGGATTTCCGAAAGGTTAAATCTGACGTTTGATGGATACTTTCAATTTATTCTTATTTGAAAGGGTATTAATCCTGTTGAGTTAGAAAAGTCTTGCCAGTGATGATCATCATTAGATATAACATCCTCTTAAAAGATTAACACTGATTTTCCTTTCGATCATTCCATCGAGCATTTGCAATAAGAAAACTCTCTTTTTGACCATTTCCTTACTTTAGCTTTCGTTTTGTTCGTTTATTTCACCCTTTCTCATTCTTTTTCGCTTTTTTGCCATTTCTTTCACCATATTAGCTTTTCGACTCTCAATGGTGAAAATGAGAATTCAGAGTTTCACTGATTGTGAGAGAAACTCATAATAGCTACAAAGTGTGCGAGGATGAAAAGTAAAATCGCTTAAAGATATTTCTCCCATTTGATAGCCTAACGATTCTTAATACATCATTCCCTCCCTTATCTATCCATTAATATCTATTATCTTATCTCCATTCCACTTTTCACTTTCTTACCTTTCACACTTTCCCCATTAACCTGCATTTAAAGTAAATTTCCAAGCTCTTGTCACCTTATTTCGAACCAATTAGAATTTATCACTAATCGCGAATAATTCTCTAGCTGATAAATCTGATTTATATTATATAATGAAACATTCGTTAAATATGATGCATACAAGTTTTCCCTATTTACATTAACCTAATACTACTTAAATGAATTTAGAATTTAAAAAGTTTCCGAAAAATATTTAGGTCTGGTAGTATTTTTTAGCATATAAGGTAGGTAATGCAAAAATCATGAAAAATTGCAGAATTATGCGAAATAAAGTATTGTTTGTCTTCAGTAATTTATTAATGGGACTCTTATACTAGTGAGTGAGATTTCATTTGAAAAGTATAATAATTTTTCACTTTGTGTTCGTTTGAAGTTGTTTATTGTTCTTGGAGATATTGGGGTTATTAGTTCTCGTCACGCAGTTTTATAAAAGGGATATTTCAAGTTCTTTCTACAATGTGTATCAAGAAGCATAAATTCAAATCACGGGTCACATGTCGTGCTCTAATTTATTACTATCGTCACAATAAGATCATTAATGAGGAAGAGACGAAATAAATTGTAGTGCATGCATTGGTTTTTACAGTGGCCATTCTCTTCATCTCTTCCACATATCGATAAAACTTTCCAGAAGGCTCCAACCCAACACGCATTGACACCTGCTGTGACTGACGATGATAAATTTACTCCTAATAAACACTACTTCATACTAATTTGACTTCACTATTTTCATATTAATATTATAGGAGATTAATATCTAGAAATCTAGATATAGCGTTTTTTTCACAAATAGCACATTCTTAGGCTAACGTATCAATCTATATATCGTTGACGTTGAATCTGAGTGAGTGAGCAAATGACGCAATTTTTGTTTTATTATATAAATGAGTTTTGATTATACATACTTATCATACAAGAATGAACAACATTAAGTCATAAGTAATTTCACATTAATTGTTTATTAAATTAAAACTCGATGGTTTAATCGGAGTACAATATAGACATTTTGGCTCAAATTGGTTTGCTTCAATAGTTGATTAGGAAAACGACTAATGCATACTTTATTAGAGTTTTCTTTCTTTCGCTTTTCTTTACTTACATTTTACAACAATGGTAAATAAGTAAGTGAATCCTGTATATAAGTTAGTTAATGTCTAGCTTACTATTGCTCGATTACTCACATTTGTCTATGTTTAAAACAAAAATGTAAGCTCACATATGTAAGATATTGCACAAGATACATTTAAGCATTAAATATACTTTACATGGTATAAGATACCAATAATCTTTGCACAACTATTTATACCCGGTTAAACATTTTTATTAAATTTAGTATGAAATCTTTTAATACTCGTCATCAACACAAAAATGGCCATTAACGAATGTAATTTATTAGTATTTATATCTAACATAAATTGATAAATCTTATTGAATAAAGAAAGTACAATACTTATAATTTTTTACTTCTTGAAGCTCGTTAAATACTCCTTTTATACTTATGAAGGAAGAATAATAGAATAGGAACACACAAACTTATCGATCTTAGTTATCAATCAAATCTCAATGCCATGAAATGAATGAATTATAAGAAAAATGTGTTCTGGAACCCACAAGAAGACCCATTTCCATAAACTTGAGACTACTTACTACTTACGCTTAATAGGAAAAGTCAAAGAGCAAAAAGGATGTATAATTAAGGAACTGTCGAGAAAATTGGATTATGATCATTAAATACTCTAAATTGCTTTATATAATTTACCTTCTCTACCATACCATCCAATTTACCATAAACTTGTTCATTCAATAGAATAGATAATCCTATGTACGTTACCTCTCGATAAAAAGATAGTAAAAATACTTGTATAATCACATACTAAAAGAAATAGGCATTATAACTTATAAATTATTATTATTATACAGATTCCTCCAATTATTTTTTTAATGAGTTCGCCATGTAAACAATATTACAAAAAAATATGGACAGTGAACGTCATATAATTTCTAATAATTTAAAAATTCTTTACTCGAGCTATAAGTGATTTTGAATACTTTCTTTAATTATTCTCCTAAATCTGCTAAATAGAAAAAATAAAATGTTTAATTGAAAATTAAGTAACGAAGAAAGTCGAGTCTTTTGAACTATTAATAAAATTTTAGCCCATAATAAAAAGGTTCTAGGAGACCTTTTTTATTCAAATGGAGCACATTGTAAAAAGACGTTCCTTCGCCTACTTTCGCTAATTTCAAAGGATGTTTAATGGGGGATAAAAAGAAATTCGAAGAGCTAAAACACTTTTTTCTTTCTTTAATTTTCTTTTACTGGTGAACATTTTCCTTGTAAGGTTGATGGAAAAGGGAATTGGAATAGAAGAAGAGCTTCCGCATTCTTTCAGTTTCTCATAATAAAAATATACTGCGAAAAGTGAAAATCACTTTTCTCTCACAATTACAAGCCTTCACAAAAGTTATTCTCATTTAAACATTTTCACTCAAAGACTGAATGAGAAAGTTGAAGAGAAAAGAAAGGAATTGACCCTGAGAGGAAATAAAGAACCCAAAGTTCTAATTAAATAAGTAAAAGGAATTCGGAATGAGACAAAAAAGTTGTGCAGAAGACTTTTGACGCGAGATCTCATTTAGCAATTACTACTCGTGTGTATATTTCATTTTAGCACAGTTATTTGAGCTATTCAATTCTCAGTTAAATAGCGAGTTGAGTTAAGTTTTATTGTAATCTATCATCTAATCATCATTAAGAAATTCCAATTGATTTTCTTATTATTTTACTTAAATATTACATTGCTGATTTATTAATTATTAACTAAAATTATCAAATTATTTAAAGAAAAATCTAAAGTATCTGTAATAAACAAATGAGAGATGAATTTATCAATATTGTATAAGAATTAATCATTATATAGCCATATAATTCTAAAAATCTTTGTATTGAAATATAAAGGGTGGATAGAGAAATCCATTGTTTTCAAGCACGCTCACATGCCTTTCATGTGAATCTCATCCTTTTAGAAAGCATCGATCACCAGCACGAAGGAAATGAAATCTTATTAGAAATGAGCGGATTATCTCACAGCATTCCTACACTTATCCGACCCAATCCAATTATATAATCCTTCCACCAATTATATAAATTCATAAATAATAACCCACAAAAATTTGAATTCAAGACGTAATGGGTACTGAAACTTATTTTGTTTTCATCTATTTAATCTATTTATCGCAAATTATTAAATCTAATTTATTTAATTAATGAATTTTAAAATCTTAATTAAATCATCTTGAGTTTATTTTGATATTTTTTCAATAAAATAGGAAGTCACTTACAATTTTGTGGTTGAGTTGGGAAAGTTCTTTTTCTGTCACTTTCCTTTTCGACTGTTCTGCTTGGGCCGCTTTGTATTGCGTATACTTTTGAATGAGGAACATGATCCTTCGCCTTTCTCCTTATCAAATACAAACAGACTGACACAGAAAGCTAGAGAAAGCTTTCAGGGCTTCAAGCAATCAAACAGAGGTTTCCCCAAAAAATCTTTCCGTGCTATTCAATCTCTCATTTTCTTTTTGTCTTTCCACCACTTTTATGAAATGTGAGTCTCAAGGGCTCCTCGGCCCTGTAAAAGTCATGATGAAGAGAGGGAGAAGGGGAATTCCAGGTTTCCCCATGGGGGACGGAGAGTTGGAAAGAGAAGAGCCGGAGAAATGGTCTTGAACGTCCGAAGCGAGGCGGAACGGCGAGTGGAATGAGACTTCCTTCGACCGAGTTCTCCGAGACTCTCGCGAAAGGTAAGGGACAGCAGCCGTCCTTGCCGACTATAGCCCAAACGACCCACCACTACACTAGGGCTACACGTTCCTTCACGACCAGCGGGTTTCCATAGGAACATCCCGGGAATCTGAAGATGTGCGCAGAGTGGGAGTCCCAAGTCTCCGACTATGTATATTATGTATTATATCAAAAACCTATATATTTTATACAAGAGCACACAATGCATACGAATGTATATCTCTCGTCTCATCTCGTCGACAAAAGTCTGTTGAAGCAGATGAGGGCCAATAGCTCAAATTTCCCTGCAGAGCTTTCATCGAAGGACTTCTAGTAATAACTTCAAGGCCATATTCCTCTGCTGTCATTGTACATTAGAATTAGAATACCTTTTAGCAAGCTTCAATCATATTAAAGATCAAAAGAAATTTTAGTTTTATATTTAATTTACTATTGACTGAGTAGTTTAATGTTGACGTAATAAATGCTAAAATAATATTTTTACCTAAATATTTCATCCCATGAAGAAAAAAATCATACATTTCAGATTTTTTGGCACAGATCTGTATAAATTATGAGCCTAATAAGAATAAATACATTTAAAAGAATATAAAACAAGGTTTTGCATGCCGTGTATAAGGTATGACATTTGCATTTGGGATTTGATGTTTGAGGGATTGAAAGCAAATATTAGTAAATGCCGCCTACTAGACATTTGAGATTGAACATCAACGAGAAAAGATCCATCCCTTTAGACACTCCACGCCATTCCTCATTAGATTACAAGTTAGCATATATCTCATCTAAAGCACTTTAGCTCATTGGTTAACACAGGTCTCTCTGGTCTGCATGGCCGTGACGTTGTGAATAAATTGATGGTCTATGCTTGGAAGAAAGTCTATTGGCCTATATAAGTGGAAGTATGGAAGAACAAAGGGGCCTCTCGAGGGCAACAATGACGTCATAGAAGGAAGGGAAATAAGGCAGCGGAACGAAAGGCCCGGATCGATATATTTATCCTTTCATCTAAATATCTCATTTTCTTATACACTCAATTCTAAAAGAGATCTTTTATACTCATTCATTGAACTTGTGATATTTTAAATCCCAAAATGATAAATATTATTAGAATAGCAGATGTATAATTGTCTTGCTATCCCTGTATGCGTATGTGTATGTAGCAAATATTAACATTTTACTCATTGAGTAATTTCAAGTTGATTCTGTAATTTTCACCAAATTCATCATGCTAATAACATTAGATATATGATAAATGTTAGGTACTTATACATTTTCTAGAGTTACTTACATTATAGGATATATGGTTATACAGTAGTTAATCCAAATAAATATGTATTAGAGATAAAGTTAATTAAATATAAGATACGAGCTAAGAGCAGGAAAGTGTAATGAAATAGAATCTTGCTTTCAACCCCGGATTTCCTTTTCGTTAATTTTAGGGTTAAATTAGAGTTTGTCCAGAAATATACAATTTTATTACAGTTATTAGCTAACTCGTGTACTAATAAATCACAATCAATTTTCTTCCATAGACGATCCACTTTCTTCATGAGTGAAAGTGAGTAGGTATTTTAATTAAATGGTGTATTGTATTGCAAATTTCGAATTTGAGGAATTTGATATCTTGGCATTCCCAAAAGATTCTATAAATTAGAACCATGCAATGCTCTAAAACTTTAACGTAGGAAGAGAAATACTTATGTTCAACTCACTGGCAAAACTAGGACTATAATTAAAATTTACTTACATGCGTATAAAGGGTGTGTTTTAAAGCTCGCAGGTTGGCTGTAATGAAAACATTACAATGATAAGTACATGCACTTCATTCGGTATTAGGTTATTACGCAATGAATCCTCACCCTCTCATTTTTCACTTTACAGTTCTTTATGCTGAAATAGGCAATCAGTCAGCATTATGGCCGTTTTATATGCAAAATACAAAAATAGAACATGTTCAAAACAAAAAAGTATATTATTTCATTTAAATTAATGCTTTTAAAGATAGCAAAATTCATTATTCATTACATTAACCAAAATTGTGCTCTTGAGATGAAGCTCATATTTACATTATTTAGGTACTAAAAATATTTTAGCATGAAGATATAAAGATAAATAGGAGATAGGTGTACAAAATAAACATCTATATGTTTGTACACCTCATAATTTGGTCAAAGTGTGAGCGTATGGCACATTGACCAATATATATTAATAAATTAAATACTAAAGTTAATAAATAACATAATGACTGATTAAAAATGATATTCTTCATGATATTTAAGAAAGAAAAGTATAAATATGAAAAAATAAGATGTTTGTAACAAACAGTTTTTTGTAAATGATTTAATGGAATGAACGAGAAATAATTATTCCCATTTAAAAATAATATTTTAAGGTAAAGCTAACAAGATTTTTTTTAAATTACAATTATCTATCAATAATATATACAATTTAAAATTTCTTAAACTTTCATAAATTCATCTAATTAATTGAAAAAATTGTGTTAATTAAGGAATATTTTGAATCTTTCAATTTAATGAATGAATTAACAGAATGAGTTAATTTTGTGTACCTACCAATTCACTATAATTCCTTATGTTTAGTATTCACTAATAAAAGTTTACGAAGTTTTATTGCCCGTTTATTGATATAACATATTTAAACAAAATGACAATTGTTGTAATACTATTAATGTAATGATACATAGCAATTTAGTAGCAGTCCACAAATTACTCACGAAAATGAGAAAATTAAGATATCCTATATTATAAAATCCATTCTAACAATGAATTTCAACAGAAATAATGTAAACTACCTTCAATAATATTTACATACAATTCACACAAATAATAGGTTGAAAAGTTGTATTGTTAAAGTTTCTTAAATTAATATCTTGAAACCCTTAAGTACAAATCACCTTAATATAATAAATTTAAGAAATATCTTACGAGGTACAAAAATGATGGAATGTTTGATCCCTTGACACCCTTTTATTGATGCATTGACAAATTTGAAATTGAAAAAGATCAGAATTTACAGTCAAAATAATACCGTTCTTTTTCGTGATGATTGTTTTTTTTTAGCAAACTCATTTGTTTGATAAATGCTTATAATTTAAACTTTCATGCATTAATTTGATCTTTTGAGAATATAAACTATCGGTATTTTATGAAGATAAAAAGAAGAATGATTGTTCTCGTTTGCTTGATAAGCAATATTTTGTTTTGAATATTGAGTTTTCCTGATAGAGCACATGCATTCAAGCGTTATAGAAGGATTCTGAGTTGTCTTCGCTTTCTACATCAAATTTGTTCTGCCGCTTTCTGACGTTCCATTGTAAACAGTCAGCCAGGGAATCAAACCAATCTGAAATTTGGTCTTGTGCACAAATTGACGGCACCGGAAATACAGACGTAGTGACGGATAAACTAAGAATTTTAACAAGTATGTAACATGTTTTAAATAATTGGGATCCCATCTTTAAAACTTCTTAAAAATTAACGAAGTTGAACAGAGCTATCTACATATTTAAATATTCATAGCATAGGTGTTAAATATTGAACTTACGCATCTCCGTGGAAAAGTTCTTGCCGACTTCGTCCATCAAAGGAGACCCAAGCTGTTTGTCTACTGTCTGGAGATATCTTGATCTAAGAAAACATCAATTTTAGAACAAAGTTAAACTCAATAGAGTTGTTTTTAGAACAAAGTTGAACGAAAACTCTGCAAAACTTCCAATGGGGCACTCTAAGACATTGTTTTTTTTAATTCATCAGGGGCTGAAGTAAAATCCCAAGTTCTTACCTTGAGCTCGACCCCAGCAGGAACGACAATAGGTCTGAAAGATAATGAGTGGGGACAGATCGGCGTGATCATGATAGCCGGAACAGAAGGATGAATCATTGAGGCACCAGCAGCCACGGCATAGGCTGTGCTCCCAGTTGGAGTCGACACGATGAGCCCGTCACCTTGCACCACCGTCACGTGCTTCCCATCAATGAAGAGGTCGACGTTGGAGAGGTAAGGGCTCGGCCCTCGATCCACCACCACTTCATTCAGCACAAGGAAGTTCATTGTGGAGCGACCAGTCGAGGCGTTCGTTGACGTCGTGTTGTTGGCCACAATCATCCCGTCCTTCCCTCCGCTCCCATTGTTTATCCCCTTATTGAGCTGCGAGGCGGAGATGTTATTCCCAGCCACACTATTGTGATGGTCAGCGTTCTCAATGGATTGTTTACGCTTCAGAATGCATTTCAAACGACTTCGAAGAGTCAGAGCCGCGTTGCCTATAAAAATTTCAAGAGTTTAAAACCAAAACATTAATGATTTTAATTTAAATAGGAACACTTAAATACATTATAGATTAATTATTGTTAATGTTAACATTAAGCATGTTTTAAAAGCGTTTTATTAGGATTGTTGAATTTTTACGATTTAAAATGAAAATTTTATATTTGGATAAATGAATATAAATTGGAGTATTATTACCTTCAAGCACATTCGTGACTTGCTCTTGAAAATTGTCGAAATGGAAAGGTGTGAGAAAGCCAAGAGATCCTAAGTTGAATGCCATCACCGGCGGCACCGATTGCTAAATTATAATAAAATACATCAAATTGCCCTGAAATAAGCGAAATTGAAAGGAGGACACCTTTTATTTCTTTTTTGCATACCTGAAAGAGAGATGAGGCATAAAGGAGAGTTCCATCTCCTCCCAAGCAAATGATAAAATCAATTTTGTCGGTCAGGTCGTCACGTCCCTCTCGAAACACTTGAAGTTTATCCTTGATAGGAAGAAACTCCAAATTCTTCCCTAAGAGCGGGTCATCCATGATGGCAGCTTCCACATGAACAACCATTCGCTTCTCCTAAGCAAAAATAGGATTAATTCATACATTAATTTTTTTTAAATAAAACTCTCAATGCTAATAAAATGTCAAATCACCTCAATGAGCCAACGTGTGAGCTTAACGAATGGACTCAACACAGTTTGATCACGCGTCTTTTTAATCACAAGTGTCGTTAGTGGAGTTTTGTACCAAGTGAGGCGTTGGAATGCTGGATCTTGAATTTGCCTTTAATTTCAAATTTACAAATTATTTGGGATTTCATTTTCATTAATAAACTAATTAACTATTATCAAATTCAACTAAAATGATGGCTATTTTCGCGCAAGTAGTCGCGAGAATGTGTCACGTGGTTGCATAGTTTTATTTCAAAATAAACATCATTTTAAATGAATTTGATAATATATATGTATAATATGCATACCATACTTTTATTTTTTAATACAATATTTTATGAATTTGCATTGCAATGATGCTAGTTATTGAATGTCAGAATGCACGTGTGCCAATATAATATTTTCTGTCTTAAAGGAAATGCATTATTATTATTATTTTAATGACTAAATAGAAACAATCTGTTCAAGTTCAAGGAGAAAATGAAAAGTAGTTCATTCAAGTGTAATCAAGCCCATTTAATGAGAAAGATCTGGTAAGTTCAATCAGAGCACATACTTCTCATTCCTAAACAAATATTGAGCTTATCGATGAAAAGGAAATGTTGATCATCGCCTGGTTTTCCTTTCTTTGTTGTTTAAACGAAGTTTAAGTAGATTTAAAGGAATATTAGTTCAAGGTACTTCATTTATCGATAATAAAAGTCATCCCAGCTTCCTCATCAGAAACTCTTCAGACCTGAGCGTATTGGAATGTAGGGCAGGGCCTTTGTTCTCTCTCAACGTACGGAATTCTACTTACTAGCAATTCATTTAATTGTCTTTCTGGCCAATTCTTGGCCTTATGCCCCCAAGCCCCAATGTCAAGCCGCTTCGATTTCTCAAGTGAGTTGAAAATATTTACTAATCCTCCTGCCCCTCTAGATAGAGATGATACGAAACCATGGAAGGAACATACAGTACATGAAAGATCATACATTTATAAGGTATGAAGTTGTCTCAATATCCCAAAGAGAGAATTTCAAAGGGTCTTGTAGAGGAAAGCGATTGAGAGAGCCAAGAGTCATCCAAATGGTTTATAGACGTCCAAGTATGCAAAGAATTTGGAATGGGTAAACAATGAAGGCCGTAGAAAATAATTTGGATCACGAGCCGACCCTTATGATTTGGAACACCAAACACGAAGGGCAAAATGACGAATTGATGAGAGGGGCTCCTTCCCCACCTGAGAGAATGAATTCCCAATAAAAGGCCGGACGTCGCAGGCCGTTTGGCTTCTTGGCCCGTGCACTCATTGCCTCGTCCATACATACTTACAATACAAGATGATGATATATTATATATAAATGGAGATGATGGGGAATGAAGAACATCTTTGGGACCCCATCATAAATTACATAAGGAGAATGAATTCCTTTCCGCCTCTTCGGAATCTGACGCCCTTTGGAATTCATTCTCATGAAGGAATTCAATTGAAACTCCTCTTCCGACATTCCTTTGGGAAATTCCTGAGTAATTTCCTCCTCGTCTCCTCCCACCTTCACCGCTGATGACAATTGAGCCCATCGTTGTCTCACGGGCTCATTTAAGAATAAATCTATAGTAGGTACTACACCCAGGACCCTTAATTCCTCTATTTGCTCCTGGTCAATTGAACATGGTGTGTAAATGGGTCGTTGACTTTTAATTGGTCTCATGTCGCGTCAAGTAGGAGTCATTGCACTTACAAGACCATTCAAAATAAATCGAAATGCCTTTTTACACTCAAACCGCCAATCTCGTCAATAATTGTTTTTTGACAAGTAGCAAAGACCCTTTTTCTATTTTTAACATCCAAACACTAAACAAAACCAATGATGAAACGAACTAAACAACAAACAGAAATGTCGAATCGAGGATCAAGACCAATTTATATCCAATTAACAATAAGCAATTACAACATTAATGTAATTACTTTCTGCTCGAGCAAACACTTTTTAAATCCTTCTATCCATTAAATTATCAAAAATGTGCTAATACTTGTAATATTGTATAAACTGATCATTTAATTATTTAAATGAATTTACGCAGATGCCCACCATATCAAAAGTAGATATAATTTAGAGATTTAATTATAAATTTAATTAATTAAAAATACTAAAAAATCTTTAAATAAAGAAAAAAATAGGATTAAAATAATTAAAATAGGCTTTTTATGAAAAAAGGCTATATACTCACCATACAGACCTCTCGTAAGCCAAGATCCTCATTTTGCTAATTAGGTTTGAGTATCGTGAGTGTGTGTAATTAAATCAAAGGGTGCTTGGCGAAACGAGGGAGTGAAAGTTGAAAAAGGGAAGGTGAGTGTGGTGGCGGATCCTCGGCTGCCTCTCCCGGCCTAATCCTCTCAGAAGACCAAACTGAGGAGATTGACACAAAGTGGTGTTTTTATAGGGTTCCGCTCTGGTCCCACCGCATCGCAATGGTTATTAAATGGGAATTCAACTAAATAACTCGAACCCATTTGATTCCTTCGGGGATCGGCCGAGAGAAAAACCATTTATTTGATATCCATGATAATCATGGTCGAGATTTACGCCAGCTCCTTCTTATTAGATTCATTTATTTATGATTTGGAAGGAGAGCCGAGAGGCTATTACTCTCATTTGTTTACGCCTCCTTCCAACAACACCACACTCAAGGGGACGACGTCGAGAAGGCGGTCTTTAATCAAAATCTTTTTTTCTTCCTTTCATCTCTTCTTTTAAATTCACTAGTACCATAGACTCTTGGATATTCTCTCAATCGTATTTTACGTTCACCCATGAATGCATCAGTAAACTGGAATTTTAGTCGCCAATAATTATAAAAATTTTTAAATGTTAATTCAAAAGTCAATTCTTTTTCTGTATCATTCAATACACAGAAATTTTCTTGAGTTGTGAGTTGGCAAAGAAGAATTTATAAGAAAAGAATTTCCATTAGCTAAAATTTTACACGCAAATTAATTATATGGAATTATACGAAGTGGGAAATTAATAATCAAGGTATTATGTAAAAACGGGGTTTTCCTAAATTAACTATTTAATATAAAAAAGTTTTTCTTCACTACTTGCTTATTCATACAAAAACGCACGAGGTTCTCATGTTGTAAAATGAGTTGTAGATAATAAGTAGTTAACACATTTTATGATAATTAAGTTTTCCATGTGCAAGACAATTTTCAATTCTTTAGCCTGACTTTGAAATGAATGGATGTCTAAATGATGACAATAACAGATCCACACGCTCACAGTCCAGTCTACCTTCAAAACTCAATTATAGATAGAGAAAGGGAATCCTCATTTATAATACCTATTTCCATTATTGGCACTTCAATAGTAATATTAACTGTCTGTATGAAGAATTACATTATACGCCAAAGTTGATTCACTGATTCATTTCCACAAGTCGAGCAAGTGATATCACTCAAATCATAGGAGTTGTTAACTTTTGCATGTAAATATGCGAATATTCCAACCAATGTAATCCTGAATGAGTTCTGAGAGTAATAGCGACGATGATGACGAGTTGATTGTAAGGCCTTTCTTTTTTCTTCTAGTAAAAAAATGACTAAAATGAGAAAATTGAGTTGAACGAAAAAATCCCCTCTTGAACGTCTAATCAAAATTAAGTATCGAGAGGAATTGGAGATGGTGATGTAAGAGTCATTCTCTCCTTTAATTACTCCATAGAATAAATTGGCGAGTAGTAGGGTATTTAGCGAGGGAATGAGAGAAATGGAATGGGGTCAGCCGGCAGGGTCTTCCTTGACGTCAGACTCTCACTCGGGGATAATTATCATACCTCCAATCACTCCTAAACAATCCTGGAGGAACGCGAGAACCTTTTTACACCAATTGAACACAAGACTCTCCACTCACTTCCATTCCCTCTTACGAGGATATGCAGAGAGAAATATTAGGAGAAACCTGCATCAGCTCATCCAATCAAATTATCTTATTCGGACAAAATGCACAAAGTACACCATACTTCCACGAATTCCACCCAATACACAATAAATTTATACTTACTTTAAGTATGCCATTATTGGTCCATGGGCAGAGAAGGATCAAAGTTCAAGTTGCTTTAATAATATACAAATTCCTAGTTTGACTATCAATTTTTTGAGAGGTTCAATTCAACTCAATTAAATTCAACTTGTAATTAAACTAAACAAAATTAAACTAAAATAATCATTTATCCTCTCAAATGACATTTTAACCAAACTTTCATTATACGACTAACTCTTTGTTGTTAGCAAATATAAAATAAATGCAATTACATATATTAGTGACTTCCAAGTGTCAATACATAATATAAATATAAATTTTATGATCAAGTGATAATACTCATTGTCAGTATATAAAAGAAATACAAAAATACCTAATACTTAACAAAACATGCAAATTCGCCGAAACCCACAATATTTAATTTTAATTGGTTTTTAATCAACTTACATTCGATCAATAATGGTGTTTTGGGATTAAATATAATTTATGAGCTCGTGACATGTTGTTTATAGAGTCTCACTTTGAGGGAAGGAAGAAAGAAGTCAAAAGGGAAACCGTTCGAAAATCAATATAATAAACAATTAAAAACTATAAATAAGCATCAAACTCAATGAAATGGAATCTTCTGGATATAATAATAATGCACATGCACACTTTGCTAATTGAAGTATGCAGTTGAGAGCATGAGCAAATGTGGTATCAAGTATTAAGGAATGAATATTCGTGATGAATATATAATAACAAGTTGTTGAAAATAATGAGTTTCATGCTAGGAGGCTCTTTCTCTTACACGATGAGCTATTTAATTATCTTTCCTTCTTTATATTAAAGTTGACTTTGACCAACTCCGACATAAGGAAAATATAATAATTTCTATATCCTTTTACTCGACAATTGCAATATTTGGTCTTTGTTCAGATGATCGAGTTTAGTTGGAAATGAGATATTTGGGTAAAGGATGATCAGATGAACCAAACCTGTCCAAAATCACTACACGTGGAATGAGAAGATGAGAATTTAAAGTGTAGGTACTATTGTATGCATACTATGAATGTATGGTATATTATAGGTTTGCCTTTATGTTTGATAATGTATTTAGTGGCATAGAAATTTTAAAAAATTGGCTCACTCACATGACCATTGCCGAATTTTTCATGATACGTCCACATGGTCCAAATTGTTGGATAGGTGAAGGAGCGTTGAGGGACCTCGTACGCCTGCAATCAATCAATCATGAAAAGATTAGAGTATATAAACAATAAGATTTTGGAGTACTAGTAATCAGGTCATTTCCTCTCTCCACTCCGATCGACTCACAAATCAACAAACAGTACAACACTCACATATGTGCTTACAATAAATACATTTAGTTAGCAATAAATAATAAACATTACTTAAACATTTTTTCCAAATAAATTTCATTTTCTAATCTAGAGCATTTTATGTATAATTTGAATTTATAAATCTATTCAATCTATTTGACTTTCAAACAAAAATAAATAAACTAACACATATTAATAAGAAGATTAAGTATTAGTCAACTAAATATATAAAATTATTAAAATTATTATTTAAAACTATAAATGATCGAGAACAAATCGAGATAAATATAATATATTTTTATATTATGAATGACAATAAAAATAAATGTTTTTGAATTTAAGCAAAAGGCTGAAAATAAATATTTCAAAATTAAAAATTAGTAACGTCAATCAAAAAAAAACTTACACATTAACTTTTAATAATAATTAGTCATCAACAAAATAAAACTATTTAAGCGTTTGGTCTATGACGTCTATGTAATTTTTGTCAAGTCTTTTACACCCTTAATTCATTTTATTCAATGTCAATGGAATGATTAGTCAGAAAGTCAGAATATAACAGCGTCTCCATTATGATGATAATGTCTCTTTATCACCATTGAGCAACAATGCCATTGACATTGAAAATTTAATAAATGAAGATACTTTGCTGAGCTTATCTGATGCGAATTACCATCAAAAGATTATGCATATAATTGAATATAAAATAATATTTATATCAAAATGCATACTTTATTAATTTAATGGAGTATAAAGAATAATATGCTTCTTTTTAAACCAAATTTAATGATATTTGTAATATTCCGCGCGTCAAGTTAATTAAGCTTAGTTTCTTCATTTATGTTCATTTAATTTACAATTAAGATTAGCTACTTCAGTTTAGCGGAAGAGGAAATGCTTAACATAAGAATACCTCACTCATCAGCTAGTTAAATGTATATAACAATATCTAAGTAATTTAATGACGCAAAATAAATTGAAATTTGAAGCTGAACATGAGTAAAGTGAGTATGTATGTGTGAGCAAATATTATGCTTTTTGACCCTAAAACTTGTTTACTGAACAGGTAAGAACGTAAGTATATGTAGTTTTTATAGCTCGTCAAATATTTGCATGATACCAATATCTACTAATAATAATACCATTTCATGTCCGTGATTTGATAATGTGAAATTTTTCAACGACTTATGTCATAATACTGACATAAATATAAAAATGCATTTGATACAATAAAAGTAAAAAATATTTTAAGTCAATATTCTCATATTTATAACAATTTTATTCGGGTCATATGATACGGGGGGAAAGTTGACAGTTTCTGATATATGTATTAATATAGAACAAAATATGAAAAACTCGTAGTTTCTCGAATCAAAATACAGCAATGTGACTAACTCATACACCTACACCTGTAAAATCGCACTCTAAAACTTTTATGCTAAATGATAAATGAGACAAAAGTGGAGGGAAATCCTTTCAATGACACCTCGTGCGATAAAATGGATGACATGAATGTATTAATTGAAAGTGAAATTCTTACGGCCATGTTCCTGATCGTTTTCGTCTTCGATGACAAATGTGATCATTTAAGTGTTGAGGATCGCGGGGCGTAATGAGATCCTCATCTGACTCACTTGTGAGGCTACTTGAACTCTCAGACTCTCGACTCCGGGTGAGCCAATAATTCCGTCTTCCTGGACCATGAGACAAGTTGGTATGGGATCCATGCCACACCTGACGATTCTCCAGAACCATAATGATAAAATTCCCTTGTCTGGAACTTGGACTTGTTACTTTTATATAAAATTGACAATAAGTAAGTTCGGAGTGAATGTAATATTCTGTATAGTAAATTATGGAGTGTCTGTATGGTCTCCTCTCCAAAGGCAGACAGACTATCCCGCAAAACTCCTTCCTTTCCTCCCTTTTGCAAAATGAGCTCAAAAGGGGGTCAGCTCAAGTCGGCATGAAGAGTCGTGGACTCGCCTAACATGAACCCAGTTGCCTTTCCCAACACCCCAATTGAAGGCTAATGAAGGCGCAAGTGGTTCCCGTTCTATTTCTGGTAACGACTCGCCATGCTTGGTGACTGATTAGGCGTCTGTCTCGACCACGAAGAACCGACGGCGTTGTCCAACAACAACTACGAACACTTATCTTACTCTCCCTCCTTTTACTCTTTAAATGGAAAAATAAAATTGGACATTTAACAAAAAAAATATTAAATGAAATAGATATAATCTTATATCTTGAAAAGTGATATTAAAATTTTAAAAAATTAATTAAAAATATTTAGGAAAAAATCTAAATTGAAATATCTTACTTTCAACACAAAATATACTTGTCAAATGACGTTAAATATGGAGAGGTACGTTTGGAATGTTTTGGAAAAGTATTTAATTTGTAAAATGTTCGTCAGATCGTCGTCGATCTCCGTAAACAACAAAACGAGACTGAATAATGAACAATCTTTATGTTGGAATTCTCACTTTTATTAGCCTCATCGCGTCTCGGCGACAAACTCATTTTTAATCCAATCAATAATTAATTCATTTGAGAATGTATGAAAGACACAAAGAATTGAATATAATAAATATACCTACACCTGTAATATATTTACTTACATATATCAAGGTCAATTGGTTTGGTTCTATTCTTTTTTGTTCCTCATTTGTCCCTTTGCCTTTCACAAGTGGTTTGATGTTGTGACTCGAATAAACTTCCTCTTAAAAGTTTATTCCTCGTGAAGAAGGTGGAAAGAGGAATAAATGTAAGATATATAGAAATTTAAACACTTACTATATACTATACTATATTTCGCATATATATTTTAACAACTCTTTTTCTTTTTATCTTCAATTCAGTATATGAAACTATATTATTATTTTATTATGTGCAACTATGTATGTATAATGTATAAGCACGTCTAAAATGACATTTTGCATCAGATTCCCTAATATATTGTATTATCAGTAGTATATATGGAAGAGCTGGAAGACTATGAGTGAATGGGTATTTGCATGATATTGCTTATAAGATTCAATGATTAGTTAAATAAACCATCCTTCGCTTTCCAATCCCAAGTAGTTCTATTTAAGTTTAAACTACTTCCCTAATATAAAATAGGAAAATTCATCATAATTTGACATCATTTGAGTTGACTCACAATTTAAGCATAAAAATTGCAAGTGTGTTCCTACTTCCTACTTTAAGGCATCGATTTTCCGCACAGAACCATTCGAATTCTTTACAGAACCATATGAATTTTGGACGAAATGGCTTTAAAAAAATAAAATGTCAGAACCAAATATTTTTTTAAGAAAAATAACCAAAAACTATTATTATATGTTATTTTAATAACTTTATAATCCTTTTTAGAAAGTTAGTGTCCAATATCTATTCTATAAATAAAATTCCGAATATAAAATACTTAGGATTCACCTATAATATATTCTTATATTCTTAAATGATGGTTAAGTATTTTATTTTTGTATTTATTAGTGGCATTCTTCACTGACACCTCACAATGTGAATACTTGCTTATAATTTGATCTAACAATTAATAAAATACATATTAATATTGTTCTTAAAAAACATTTGATTCTGACACTTTATTTTTTGGTTCGGTAAATAAAGCTATTTCATCCAAAATTCATTTGGTTCTGCAAAAAAATACGAATGGTTCCTAACATAATTTATTCTTACTTTAATCTCAATTTTTAAGCTTGAAGATTTTAGAGTGTTTTAAAGTAAAGTATTTCTTTGCTTAAATAGTAAAAATTATCAAAGTTAGTCACTTATGTTTTATGAATGATATTACAGGCAGACATATTTAATAAAACTAATTTCAAAACTTTATTTTGGTCAAATTCATGTTTTATAATGAAAATTGTATTAAAAGAAAGGAGTTACATTTACAATATTTATGGAGTAGAGTATGCCTATGAAATATTTATGACATCCGACATTCGCCTGGTTTCATGTTTCATCTTACGGATTTGGGTGAAAAATGGGAAAATGTCAGTCGAAGGTTCATGCTAGGAAGGTCCTTGACATAGTGACCAATTTTACTCTTTCGAGTTTATTAAAGTTTAATGAAATATTTCATTAATTCCTCAAGATCCATTAATTATTCTTTCCTCTATAAGTGTTATTCTCAAAGTAGGTAAATATTTTGAATGCTAAATCATTAACAATAAGTCCATAAGTCAATAATATTTATAATAATATAATGTATATTATATATTAAGTGAATATACTAGTATTTTTCATTGATTTTAAAAGTTTATTTGCATCTTTGTATGTTATAATATTTACTTATTAATTAGGTGGGTATTTTATAGGAATTCTAGATCTTATTATTTACCCTTATTTGTATATTCCAATTTTATACCCAATTTAAAAGGTAGATATAAGATTCTATTAAAGTCATTAATAATATTTGAAGGTTTATATCATAACTATGGAATTTCAAATTAAATTAAGGTTTAGCATACTACATCAACATGTGTTATAAAATAGTGCTAAATGCAATTTACAAGATGCTGAATGGAGAGATATTATTCAACAATATTAAGTTCTACAAGCATGAAAACGTTGACATCAACAATTTTGCAAGATTAGAATTTAGTGGAAATATGTTAGAAAGATTTTTTAGCTACCTTTGAGTTTCGCCCCCATCCGCATCCTTGTTAGCTGTCATTGAGCTAAAAAAGCAAATTTACCCAATGCGTTCAACGTTAAATCCCTTCACCATATCACCATAAATAAGAATGTAGATTAGGTATAAAGTCGTCTACACTTTTATCCCCACCCAATCACCAATTTTTAAATTACCAGCTAACGATAAACTGTACGAATTTAATTTCAAAAAGAAAATACATTCATAAATAAATCCCATTACAGATAAAATAAACTTATAATTTCTTTAAATTCTTCTATTAATTGAAATGCGCAGAGTATCAAAGTCATTCGATATTGCAGTTTGAAAACCCAGAAAAAATAAGTCATTTTTAGATAAGATGATGTTCAAATATAATCCGGATTTTAAATCATTCATTTTTATATTAATATCATTTAATTCATTCATTTTGAGAAATTAAAATTGTTTTGTACACAAATAAATTCTTGATTTAAGTTGAAAAATTCAATTCATTTAAATATTCAAACAATAATTCTATCAGAAATTAAGAATTTTGAAAGAACTCATCGTTAGATTCTTATATTCTTAAATATTATGTCTAACTCTTTAATATTTTTTCCGGTTATAATGATTATAAATTATATTTCTAATATCACAGCTTTCAAGAATGAAGTTAAAAATTTGTTTTAGAATAGCTCTATAATGTAAAATACTCGCTTTATTTGAAAATTGAACGTTTGCTAAATAAAAAATAAGATGAGTTTGAAGAAAATACCTGAATGTTCTTCGCTTGTCCATTTTTGGCAGACCGGAAGGCAAAGCTGACAAGGGCGAAGACTCCGAGTCTTGTTCTGTAAAACTCACAGTTTCTTGATTCTCTGGAACAGGGGCGAGGTCATGGGAGTCCTGAGCGAGAGTCGATGTTGACTTTGAGGAATTCGCAGAGTTCATCCTGCTTCTCTTGCGGTCGCTCCCAGTTGTGAATTGGAATTAAAGGAGCCGCAGCAGCCACTCGGCAAGTACTTTTAAGTAAGAGAAGGTGGGATCGCCCGCTCGGCGCCAGAGATTCCAATAACTATTAATCAATTTTAGCCATCTCAATTTGATCCCATTGTTTCTCACTCTGAGGGAAAGGGACCTTATGAATACAATCCACGATCTTTCAACGAACCTCTCAACACTCAAATGGGTCAATGTGTAGTCAATGTGGTGTGTTTAGCAAACAGGGGGGAATGGACATGTCAATATTACTCTGGGCGTCTCTCAGAATCCGCGAAGAGGCTTTTGTCCCTTCCAACCACTTCATTTCAATGGAGTTGATTTATAAGACTTCCTACTTGACCCATTCATTCCCAACTAGCTACTTAAGATCTCACTTCGAAATATGAACATTAGAGGTAATAAGTAATAATGTGCAGCGAAAAGGAAATGAGTTGGACAGCAAAGTTGCAGCGAATCCTCTCGTCTTACAGCCTCTAATATTACCTCTATGTAAAATTACTATTTACTTCTGCCTGCAGAATAAGTTATATTAGCAGACAAATTAACTGAGATATGATAGGGAAAAAATAAGTACATGAAATGCTCGATAATTTGTATATTTTTCATATTTTTATTTTTCATGTACTCGAAAATGTTTTTATATCATTTAGGCATGAATCTTAAAGCTTTAATGTCATGTTTGAAGGTATAGTGCATATACTAGAACTAAAATGTGAATATTAAGTAAATAATTTGAAAGAACTTCTTAAAAGCTACTTCATGGTGTGAAGTGAAGAAATTAGGTACACTTTTTGCATGTAATGCATAAATGTGTATAATAAATAATAATATCATATACATAGCATTAATAAACGAAAGTTTTAGCGTAATAATCAAGACATGAGAATTTTGCTCTTGTAATATTGCACTGTAAATCTTGTTGCTTATGGTCGCATACTATTGCTGATTATGAGAAGACCAAGTTGTTTAGAAAAAGTTGAAATTTTCCTGACTTATAAAGGCCACATCATGAGATTCTTCTCTTCTCGTTTACAATTTAATTTCATGTCTTGTTTGCCTGACTTGACTTGAACGTTTAATTCTATATAATTAAATTGTAACAAATTACAATATGTTTTCTCAATATTCTTTATTTAATAAATTTGCCAAAACCATTATAAATCGCTTAACTATACAGAATACTTTTAACTACCTATGTATTTATTAAAGTCTCAAATTATTGGTCAATACTCTTCTAACTTTTACTTTAGGAAGGAATTTTTTAAGGAAATCTAATTTTTATTTTAAATACTTTTTAATTTGAGAAATGTTGTGTGAAAAGAGAGAGCAAAATTTATTATATATACCATTTTCGTAGAAATAAACGCAATATTCAATTAATGCTTTGCTTGCAAAATAAATAAAAGTAGAAGAAAACACGACTTTATAAAAATATGCAATAATTATGCTTAGTCAGCATAATAACCATAAAACATTACAAGAAATTCTTCATGCCAAATCACAATCGTCAGTAAACAATATTTCAACATGTGTTAGGAATAGACTTGGGAAACTGTCATTGAGTAAATATTCATCTTTAATGAACAAAATAATAATGCTAATTTACACTTTAGCAAAGATAAATAAAGCAAATTACTAACTCGAAACAAGCGGGCTGAAATATTCATTGCTCTATACCCTTGCAATGAATTTTGAAGAGAATTAATTAACAAGATTAAATATTTTCAATTCATAAATTTACCATAGACACGCTATTATAAAAATGAATACCTTTTTAATTTATCTAAATATCTACCTACATAATATTAAATACGAATTATACCAATAGCATATTTAATCATGTATAAATGTCAGTCACCGTTTCTGAAATTTACAATAGAGGAAATAACGTTCATCCTAATAGTTTTCAAAAAGTGTGAAGGAATGAATATTAATCCGCCCTTTAACATCATTTAAGGCAATGTTGTTCTTCCACCTCTATATGTGAATACGCCACCATAAAAAATGTATTTTGTCCACCATGTACTTCTTCCACCTATCCATATCAATTCTACCTTAAAAATAATTGACTCCACCATAATATATTTTGATGAAATATATATATTTTATTTTAAAACTTTTAGCTATAAGTCGATTCTCTTCACAAATTTCAGAAAGATGAACCCATTCATAAGATATTAAGTTATTTTTTCACACTTTTTTTATATTCACTAATTCATTTATATTCATAATATTCAAAAATTCGTTAAATTTAGCTTTTTGACAATCGGTTCTTGACTTGATTAAGAATCTAATAAATACAGTGAAAGGTTCTGATTTCTGAGAGCTTGACTACTGATTTGTAAATATTAACATCAAGTTCTAAGCAATGGTTGGTCAAATTCATGCTATTCATTTATTATATAAATTAATTGAAATCTAAATAATTATTTTTTTACTTTAATCTTTTCTCAGTTGTTTTTTATTATTACTTTTAATAAATGAATAGAATTCTTACAGATTTGTTTTAAAGTTTAAAGAATTTGCTTGTTTTCCTTCGTGGCATCTAAACCTTATCATGATTTTATTTCTTTATGATATGAATAGTGACTTATCTTTTTAATAACTCTATGCAATGTAATAATCTTGCTTGAATATCATTATTTGTGGCTCTTTGGTACATAATGACTAAGATGGAAAATTAATTTTCATGGGTGGAAAAATCACATTTTTCAAGGTGGAACGATTTCCAATCATGGTAGAAACTTCACATGGTGGAAGATTATCATTTTCAATGGTGGACAAATGAATTTTTCAGGTGGAAGTTTAAATGGGATCCATTATTTAAATGTGAGTGAGAGTCAGAGCACGGACGTCTTTGAACATTTTGAATGTCTTCGAGATAAGGGCTCGCATAAGATTACAAATTAAAAACATATTTTACGATTTACATAAAGAGGCAAAGAAAAATAACTTTGTTCATTGAACCAATACCTATATACAATATAAGTAATCTTCTTGTATGAACTAAATATCCTATTCCTAATAGCATGAAGTGACAATATAAAAACATACAATAAGATACGGCAATGTGTATCTTACTTCTCTTCTTTGGTTTATTATTCCATAATTCCTTCAAATGTCTCAGGTTGGAATCAACAGCTAAGCCATTTAAATTCACTTCAACAAATCGTTCGATTATGCATGCAAAGAATTTAATTCTTTTCGGATATCCAAACACTTCTTTTAAAGCGATATATCGCTATATGATAAAGTATAATGTTCGCCTATGAGAAGTAGTTGAGAACTTAAAAGCGGCGTGTTGAATGCATTCAAGCACCTCTTCAGATTAACCAATATTTTTAAGGAGAATATTATATTGTACATACTACACAAGCAGAATGCATAAAATAACATAAAATAAATACATACATTATATGTATGCCTTCTGCTGCGTATGTATAACAAGTTGAAAAACACTATGTGAAAAGTGACATTTAGATTGGCTCATTTTGGAATAATAATTGTTTTGTGACTTCTAAAGTTAAGCTTAACTATTAGCTGATATTATAATGGATATTCGTGATGCCTTATCCTTTTCCCGTCAAATTCAATACTTTTCAACATTTCAATGATCATAATATTATTTAGTTTGGTGCTTATCGTTGACTAGTATTTCTACTCTATGCTATAAACTATAATACATATTCAACAGCTCTCAGCCAATATTATTCAATAATCCTTTTGGGTTCGATACTGGAGCCTCAATGCCTCAAAGTGTAATTTGACAAATTAAATTCTTCGAGAGTTTCGTATTTTTTTTTACTATTTAGTCACTTGATTAACTCGGTGAGGTTCACTTTTACCACATCTTGTTGGATACTTTTAGCCTTATGTAATAACACCGCATATATTTTATATAGATTTATACATAGAGCATTAATTGGAATTCATAACTTGTCCATGTCCTTTCATTAAGCATTAGCTGGTAAACGACTTTTCACGTTCTCTTCAATAATTAAGAATATAGAGGAAAGAAGATTTACACACATAACATAACATTCGACACGAAGAAGTTTTTCAGTTCTTCAATGCAATAGTAAAATTTACACGATATTGGTTAATTAGGGTTCATTCCATTGGTTTTATAAAAGTTTAGTTCTAGTTTTAGAGAGCTTAAAGCGGATCTTTCCTTGACACGTTGATTTCAAAACAAATGGTAGGTTTTTATTAAATTCTCTCATTTGATAATTCCCATTTGGCTCGTGAATGTGTTAATTTTGTATATAACAATACAGAGCAAAAGTCCTTGTGCTTTACAAGTGTTTCTACACATTTATTAATTTATTACTTGAGCTTGAGATTAATCAATATGCTTTTATTCTATTGAGATAAAAAAATACGCGTAATTTGCATAATTAAATACTCAAAAGCAAAATTTATTTCCACAATTTTGCGTCAATAAACCTACCTTTTTTATTTGGTGATGGGTATATGTATAATCTAACTAAATCGCATTGCAATGTGCGTTTGGGTAATTAAATTAAACAACGTAAAGAGTTATAAAATAATGTATGAGATATTTAAAATCACTTAAGCGAATAAGAGAGCTCTCAAAACAAAGAAGTCTAAAATGCAATTTTACTCCATCCAGTTCATTCTCACTCTAAATATTAGATCGCACCGTAACTAAAATAGAATGATTTATCTTATCCATTTTTATTGTTTGTCGTAAGTACAGGGTCACCAATTTGTTTTGTCCAAGGGTCTACAGCCAAAACTACAAATGCCACAACAATATGATATACACCATTCGAAAGAGCGTCAAAAGCTACATTATTGACATAACTTTCATTAAAATATTCGAATGTTTAAATATTTTAATAATTGAGATTAAAAAATGAAAGGTATTTTCTGAGGTTTTTTCATAGTGACGAGATATGGCAGTAATGATTTTCCGGAATTTTTCTATCAATTTATATAACAAAAATTAAAATTGAGTAAATTAATGTTTTAAAGAGCAATTACGACATTCAAATAAGTTTTCAATTATTGCGTATTATTAACTTTCCCGCATTTTTAATTTGTGTTAACTCATAGCAGATTAATACATTTCAAAATGCCCTCATAAAATATTTAAACATTCGAATGTTTTAATGAAAATTATGTTACTAATTTAACTTTTGACGCTCTTTTGAATGGTGTATAGCATATTGTTGTGGGATTTGTAGTTTCGGCTGTAGACCCCTGGACAAGACTAACTGGTGACCCTGTATATAGACAGATTCAGAACTGATTTTCATTGCCAGTTATTTTTATTTAGTTGTTAAAAATTTCCATTGAAGAGAAAACATTATTTCAAGAGCACGTAATTTATTCCGTATTGTTTCAAGAATAATTTGATTAAAAGAATGGTGAAATCAAAACCTAATAAAATTTCAACAATATAGATAGGTGAATAGGAAGTAAAAACTAAATTGTAAAAGTTTTTTTTTATTTTATAAACTATTCACTTTTATTTTGAAGGTTTGTATACTAAATAATTATTTTTTAATAAGGAATAGACGTCATTTAAGATAATTGTTTTTTATTTTCGATTCCCTTATTCCCGCTAAAATCTACCATAAGCATTTGCCTAATTCAAAGACAAATAGTTACAATCTTCAGCCATTTGATTTAAATGATAAATAACATTTGAGTCAAAACCCTCCATTTGAGTTTAGTTCATCGAGTTTGAAGTATAGAAATTGAGTGAAATAACTCATGTGCTCGAGCGAAAGAAAACAGACAAGGAAATTGCATATTGACCAGGCTGCATGGGCTAGACAAACATGTCAAAAGCATACCATGTCTACTTTAAAATAATTATATATATAACGTCTCAAAGTCTCAGAACGTGAACGGCCAGGGCTAGAGAATAGGAGAGCCAAAAGCCTCTTGAACATTAGTCCTGGAAACTGAACCTCTATCACTTTTATATACTTTAATAATAATGTATGTAATTATTGGTTTATCAAAACTTTCCTTGTTCTTGAACTAACGCTTTGGTATTGATATTTATACACAATGTGCGTTCATCAAAGGCTTTGAATATTGATTTAGA
This sequence comes from Neelides sp. FZ-2019, assembly GCA_009869795.1. NCBI lineage: Eukaryota > Metazoa > Arthropoda > Collembola > Neelipleona > Neelidae > Neelides > Neelides sp. FZ-2019. The sequence goes on along the minus strand of VJMY01000679.1, from coordinate 5,850 downwards.
GAATTTAGACTATCTGTAATGAATCTGTAATAAAAGAATTACATATTCATAAGTTGTAGTTTGTGAGATTGTGAGTGGCTTTTGTTATTTGATAGTTATTGAATATTGCTTGAGCATTTCCTCAATATCAATAATAATGAAGAATAGGATAACTACACTCACTTAATATTACAGAAGCTTACGTATGCATAATTCTTACAATAACGTTAAACTTGCACTTATATTAGGCATAAGGACCAAGGTGGTGATAAAAATACAAAAATAAATTTTTAAAGTAATACTATCAGTGAATATCAATAAGTATTCAATTTTTCGTGAATCTGAGAAGCGAGACTGTAGTATAGTATTACATTTGGCAGCAAAAAAGCAAATTGCATACATAAAATATTCTAGAAAGGAACTATTTTGCAAAAATTGCTATATCTTTGCATATTGCCACTTGTTGTGACCAATAACTTTGCATGATTAAAGCGAAGTGAGTTATTGATGATTAAGTGTGGTGACAAATGAGGAATTACAAGATGAAAATGAATTAAGCGGAATAAGATATTTAAGAAAAAGAAAATATAAAAATTAAGTAATGTTGTAATATATGGATCGTGGATGATATCCATGCGTGGTTTGTTTTATAGATTGACAAGGTTCTTGAGACCGAGATTTGCCTGGGCTTATTGGTGTAACGGAGAAAGAAGGTTCAAATTCTTACCTATTATCGAGGAAAATATCGTGGGTGGAAGATCAGCTGATTCACGGGTTGGTTGGTGGGTTCTGGAGCCCGGAACAAAAAATTGACGAGAGACACACGGGCAACAACGAGACTGGCAAAAGAGGGGAGAGGAAGGAAAGGAAGGAAAGTGGAATTGCACATGTGAAAACTCACGCTCTGATTTTGAATTTCTCGCGAAAGTCTTGTGCTAATCTTCAATTCCCTTCATTCGAACTTTTCTCCAATTAGAGCTTTCACCTTTTCAAAATTAAGAGGCTTTAACTAAGTCCCGATAGCTTTAAATAACAAAATTTGATCATGAAGTTTGCTGAGCATCTACAGGCTCACATTACACCAGAATGGAGAAAGCAATATATTCTTTACGAGGTAAATCCCTATATTCTTATCTTATTAATGATAAAATGAGTAAAAATAAATTTTGGTTTAATTCTAAAATTAGTGTTTAAAATTAAAATGTTTATTTAAAACGAATTTGTTTTTCACATTATGTCGTTATTAATTGTATTTAGTAATTTGGTTTCTCATGGCAAAACTGCATGTGTTTTATTACTAAATCGATAGTGGTGATTATAAATTTGATGGTTAATAAGGGGGGAAACTTACAATCGTTTAGTTAAAGAAGGTTAAAGTTGAATAAGTTTCCGTATTACTTCTATTGGTTTCGTGAGAAGCCAAACACATTTATATTGCGCCTTTTCTCGAAGCCTGCAGGCTGCTAAACGGAGATTCTCCCTCAGTTTAGTTTCACTTTATTTCTTATTTCTTAATTATTTTTGATTATTTTATGATAGGATAGGTTAGGTTTGGATATGATAGATGAGGTTAGGTTAGGTTTGAAGAGATTTTTGAATACTAATTGGACTAAAAACATAATTTAAAATTAAAATTAATTTTAGCATTAATTAGTTGTAACTTTTCAATTATAATTTCCCCCTCTAACTGACTTTAGATTCGTTATCTCCACTATCGATTTAGTAGTAAAACATATCAAAGTGTACTTGGCGGGCGGAGTCCGCCGCGGACTCCGCCCGCCAAGTACATTTATTCCTTATGTATGTATACATTTTTTAGAAGGTTAAATTAAAGTTTATTATTCGTCTTACTAATTGAGTTAATAATTTTATTTGTTAATTAATCACAGGAAATGAAAGCCCTTCTTTACAATGCTGTTGAGCAAGCTCCAGCAACTGATGTAGTTGATCCTGATGTCAGAACTAGATATTATGCCCAATTTGATGAACAGTTTTTCCACTTTTGCGAAAAGGAACTCGTCAAAATAAATACTTTTTATAATGGTAAGTTTATCTAATAAGTAAGAAACAAAAAACGAAATGAAATTATCACTCATCAAGTCTATTTTTGATAAAGCTCGTTTAGTTAATGCGGGCAAATGAAAGAATCATTCATTAGTTCATTAGGGATTCCAAGCAGTTCAACTTTGCCCCATAATCATAATGTTCGCATTAAATTCTGCATTCGACTTAAGTCTACCCAAATTCTCTAAAATAAAGTCCAATAACATGATTGAAATATTTAATATTTTGTAGAAAAACTTTCTGAAGCTACGAGGAAATACGTGAATTTGAGAAGTGAGTTGGAAACTCTTCGACAATACGAAGAGAGCGAAAGAAGTGGGATCATAAGCGGACTACGAAAGCGGAAAGAAAAGGCCGTTCAATTCTTCGGAGGAAAAAAAGAGCCCATGAGGAAGATGCAAGACTTGAAATTAGCTTTTAGCGAATTTTATCTGAGTCTCATTCTTCTTCAAAATTACCAAAATTTAAATTATACTGGGTTCAGAAAAATTCTAAAGAAGCATGACAAATTATTAAGCAAGGATAGCGGGGCAAAATGGAGAGATGACAAAGTCGAGGCCGCTGGATTCCACACAAATAAGGTAAAGAATCTTCAATGCAAACTGCAAACCAAACCGTTTTATTCACTGTATTTTTAAATATGAATTTTATTTTGCTTCATAATAAACTTTTCCATTATAAATATAATAGGATATAGACAAACTGATTCATGACACTGAGAATACAGTAACAATGGAGCTTGAAGGGGGAAACAGACCAAAAGCCATGAAAAGGCTTCGAGTGCCGCCATTAGGCGACCAACAGAGTCCATGGACAACTTTTAAAGTAAAAGATTCTTCTAATTCAAATTAATTAAATGATAAATCAACTTATTTATACGATGATTTATTTAGGTTGGCTTATTTTCTGGTGCGTTTATAGTATTAATGGTTGCTGTAATTTTATCAGGTAAGTTGTACTTTGTAATACAACACATTAACATTATAAGATTATATCATGAATATTATTTATAAAGTTTAATGAATTGCTTGCAAATATATTTATTCACAAGAATGCCTAAAAAAGAAAGAATTTTTTGATTTCATAGCAATTTTTCATCATGGTTTAAGAGATGATTGGAAAGTGGTTTTCCGCCTTTATCGCGGCCCGTTACTTTTAGTCTTGTTTATATTCTTAATGGGAGTCAATGTATATGGATGGAGATCTTCCGGTGTTAATCATGTAAGAATTCAACATCATTGTAATTTTTTCTATAAATCTGTATTTTCATTATTAAAATTCAATAACTCTTTGGAAATTCTAATTTTCAAGTCCGCAAGTTGTTAATTAGTTGTTGATTCGTCAATTTTTATTTTAGGTTTTAATTTTCGAATTGGATCCCAGAAATCATTTGTCTGAACAACACCTCATGGAAATGTCGGCCATTTTCGGTGTAGTTTGGACGCTCAGTGTTCTAAGCTTCCTTTATTCAAATTCATTAAGTATTCCTCCATACGCAAATCCACTAGCGCTGGTTGTCATCTTGGTTGTTTTTATGGTTAACCCAACAAAGACATTTAGACACGAAGCAAGATTTTGGGTTCTTTCAGTCCTTGTAAGTTTGTTCAGTCCTTTCTCTCATTCATGTCTTTTATCAGATTTATTAGATTTTTAAAACATTTGGTGAGTATTGCGAATGAATAAGAATAGGTAAGTAATTGTTTATTTTACAGGGCCACATAATTGCGGCTCCATTTTTTCATGTCGGTTTTGCTGATTTCTGGCTCGCTGATCAACTCAACAGCCTCGTTCCAGTTTTACTAGATTTTCAATATTTAATTTGCTTTTACGCAACATCCGATGGAAATTTCGCTGAAGCTGGAGGTTCCTTTTGATCTCAAGCATATTTTTATATACGAAACTCACTTTTCTACAATCATTATACAAATTGTAGAATTACCAATTTTCTTCTCTTGTACAGATACTCAGAGGTGTGTTGACAAAGAATGGATAATTCGCCCTATCGTTGCTTGTCTCCCAGCTTGGTTCCGCTTCATGCAGTGTTTGAGGAGATACAGAGATTCGAGAGAAGCTTTCCCTCATTTGGCCAATGCAGGGAAATATTCAACAACCTTCTTTGTCGTTCTATTTTCAACTCTCAACATATACTATCGAGGTTCAATTTAATCATATTTCTTCTTACTTACAATCTTTTATTTGGCTAATGATGATTTTAAATGGTAATTAAATATTTTAGAGAATTTTGAGGGTATGGAGTTGAACACGTTTTTCTTTCTCTGGATCGCAGCCTCGGTCATTTCATCTTGCTATGCTTATATCTGGGATATCAAAATGGATTGGGGCTTATTCGATAAGAACGCCGGTGACAATACAATGTTGAGAGAAGAGGTCGTGTACTCGTCAATTGGCTATTACTATTTTGCCATCATTGAGGATTTCATCTTGAGGTTCGGATGGGCTTTGTCGCTCTCCCTAACAGAGATGGGCTATGTCCATGGAGACCTCATGGTCTCGGTCCTTGCTCCTTTGGAAGTTTTTAGAAGATTCGTTTGGAATTTCTTTCGACTCGAGAATGAGCACTTGAACAACTGCGGTAAATTCAGAGCCGTGCGAGACATTTCTGTAGCTCCTTTAGACGCTTCAGACCAAACTCAAATTATTAAAATGATGGACGAACTCGACGGCGTCACAAACAGGAAATTGAAGAGGAAGGGAAAAGGTCAAAGTAAAAAGCAACAGCCGCTCGACCAAAGGATTCTCATTGAAGGTGACACCACCGATGACCCAGACACATAGAATCTTCATCTAGTAGAATTTTCCGAGTTTCATTTAAACTTTAAATATTTGTTGAACCTTTCATTCCGGTGCTCACGTTTCCCAAAAAAGAAACTTTGGATAAGTACTTTTCTACTTAAAAAACTATTTGGTGATTTTCTCATACCTAAATATTTCCCTTAAAACAATCTTTGAAGACAAATCGTAAGAATTATGTACAAAGTGCCCTAAAATCCTATTTAATATGCATTTTCCTAATACGGTATATCAAAATCGATCTATAAAAAACGCATTTACTTAAGTAAAGTTATATTCTATAGTAAGAATCCATTAAAAGGCAATAACATATGAGCATGTATACATAGCTTAAATGATTATTTAATTAAATTGTATAAAATAAAATATAAAATATATTATTAAAATGTTAATTATTATTAAAATATAATATTAATTAAATATATTATTACATTTTGTAATTTTTTGAAACTAATGTTTCTTCAAGACATTCAAAGTAAATAGTTGTTTTTGCTATTTATCAAATAGGCAACAACATAAAGGATAATTTATCATATTGAGTATTAAGCCCAACTACTTTAAAGTGTATCTTGAATGGTTTTTAATGTTTAGCTTAAATACCTAATATCAATTTGTTATAGGTATTTTGTAACTTATCAGCACATGTCTTGTGTCTAAACTATGAAACAGAGTATTAAATGACGTCCATTATGAATGTTTAGAGTCTAACTATAACTAAAATAAAAAAACTATATTAAAATTGTCATCTAATCAATTAGCCAATATTTGTGAATTGTTGTATGGTGATGTTACACGATATAATAAATAAATATATTAAGTATAATAAATATATTCAATTGTTAATAATTTAGATTCATTTTAATGTTAAGTAAATGAAATTTTTAAAATAAAATAAATCATTTATTATTTAACAAATTCATTTGAAAATTTAATTAAAAGCTAGAAGATGCACTGGAACATTAGTTTAGTTTTTTCTTTAGAAACAATTTAATTTAG
>VJMY01000678.1:0-39026 GCA_009869795.1 Neelides sp. FZ-2019 | reverse complement strand
CAATAAAAAAATTGCAGAGGCGGAAAAAAAACTTTTGTGAACTGACCAACTCTGAAGTCAACGTAGCCTTCGCCGCCAGATATCACCAACATCGAGTTTGATTTTGTATTCGTCGCATCCTCTAGTTTTTTTTCTTCGTCAATTTGACTCATCCCTATTGCATCAAGTCAAATGCCAATTCAATTATTTGAACATTCAGCATCTCAACAAATGTCTGGTTTTCCAGATAGGTATAATACATAGAAATAAAACCTTATTTTATATTTGAGATTCTTCAAATATTTCTTAATAAACATTTAAATATTTGAATTTAAACGAAGTAGTGAAAGGTGTTTTACCTCCAGGCACGGCGACAAAGAATTTGACGGCGTCTCGATGACCATGGAAAGACAGCTGTGCTTGTGACATGGAGCAATAGGGAATTTCCTTCCCGTCCTCCTCGTTCACCCTCACGATCGTTCCAGGCCCTCTTGAGCCAACGCCAATTGGAACCCCTGGCTCGGACAGCGGAACAGAAATGATCACCCCGTTCCCAGTTCCAATCCAGAGACGATGACTTGCTACTAAAAGCGCAGTGATCCTCGCATAGGAAAACCCAAGTTTCCCTGTTCCTATATAATTGATTAATTAATTTGCCATTTAATTTCAAGCCAAAAACTAGTAAAATTAATGAGGACTGTAATAAATAAAATAGAATGAGTAGTAGTAAATAAAATGATTATTTTATAATTGAGGAATGAGTAAATAGAGTAATTGTAGTCTCACCAAGCATTTTGGATACATAAGGCTCAATGTCCACGTCTTGAAGATGCTCGTAAGTTTCCGCATGGTAAAGTCTCAATGTGGAGTCGAGGCGGATTGAGACCCAAACCCCGTGACCGCACGAGGCCAATTGTCTCACTTGGCTCTCCTTCCTCGGATGAGCCTCAAATGTCGTCTAAAGCAAACGTTGAATTAGCCAAAATCATCTTTATGATCACCTCTAACGAACTCTTAAGTAATTCCCTTACTTTGACCGCGAGACTGTTGAGATCCAAGACGTGGATTTTGTTCCGAAATCCACACCAAATGCTGTCATGAACCACGGAGAGACATCGAATGGAGTGATGCGGCTGTTTGCCCAAATCCAAAATATGGTAATTCATAAGGTCCCATTGGCCGTCGCTGGCTCTTCGAAAAATCCCGATCGTTCCATTGGCCAAAGATACAAATGTCCGACCGCGCAAATGTCTAGGAACCCCAAGAGTGGACTTTAGGACTCGACTCTTCCGAGGAAATTTCCCTTGGGTTCTTACGCAATGGAGAGAACGGAGTCCGGGAGACAAACTAGATGCAAACATTTCTCCCATTGGGCCACGGCCGAATGAACATAGAGGAATCCGCTCTGGGCGCCGAGCCACATGGTGGGGAGAACGCTGGACATGGAGAGTTGATCCGTAGGGGCGTCGCTGGGCGACTCAGTCTTCTCGTCTCTGCTTATGAAAGTGAGGCGCCCGAAGCCCTCGCCCTCCGTCTCTTCGAAACTCAAGTCCTCGAGCCCTTCTTCTCTCCCGAGGTCATCCTCCTTGGCGCCTGGGAAACAAATTGGCAATTGGATTGAGGAACGACAGAATGAAGGAGTTGGGCTCCACAATAGTAAGTATAATTAATGCTAGTCCACTACCTGGGACAGACGAGATGCAGAGGAGGTGCGAGGCGCAAATGTCGAATGAAAGAAGAACGTCGGCTGGTCGATTTGCATCGATGATCGTCACGCGGCTGGCCGAGTGAGTCGCAGTGCAAATCCAAACATGTGGCGAGGAATAGGTTCGACTCAATTCGCGTTCCTTCGACCGACCGCCGCTCACGTCAACTCCCGACCCGCAAAAGATCTATTTTTAAATAAAATTAAGAAAAAATAAACAAACTTTTAGATAAGTAATACAGTAAAACTATAATTGAGCCATGAATATGTTATTATTAGTCAATAATTAAATGTCAATAAAAGTTTAATTAAATAATTGGAAACAAGTAGATGAGAGAAATCCTATTTTACTTTCATTCCGGGTGTTTGTTCCATGAAAGGTCTGCAGTAAATTGGAACGGGGACAGGGAGGTTTTTCCCTTTAGAGGAATTCCCTTGATTTCCCCTCGTTGGGGATTCTCGTCCACTCGAGCTCACACCAACGACTCCACTCGACGAAGACTTGGCTGGCAAACTCCATCCGTAAGCCTAATGACCATCATATTTACATTGCCAATAAATAATATAAAAAATAACTTGACTTGCAATTATTCAAAAATTTCACCTGCATTCGTCCATCGTCTTTCCTCACATGGGCTTTGATTTGTTTGTAAGTCGCGGCGTCTCGTCGCTGGGCGGGATCACCGAGGCGCCTCAGTTGCAATTTCTCCGCTGACCTTAGCAAAAGAATAATATGAGAACAGAATTAAACTCCAGTTGAGATTTGTAAAGGGAAAATACTTTTGTTTCCAAGACCGGGTCCTCGAATAGATACAAGGAATAAAAATTAGAGGAATTAATCAATTGCTAAATCACTTTAATATTCCCTACCAACTAAAAGATTATTCAATAAAATAACATTTGAGAATTAAAACCCCATTAAATGTCCAAATTGCCCACATTGGGTATAATGTATCTGACTGATTACATGTCTGGTCTCGACGTTGAGTTATTTGATCTAAAGGAAGATTCAGGCACTGGGCCGCCAGGGTGTTTGGTTGGAGATCCATGCGGCACAATTCCGCCAGAAGACACAAGTCGATCCGTCGTCAATCCGACAGGAACAGCCGCATTCTTGCTGAACAAATTGCTAAAACTGAAAAGCAAAACCATTCTTGATTATTCACACTCAATTTATGCCATTTAATTTGATATGTATATAACTAAAATAGCTATTCAAGGAATCAATTAATAGAATGATTAAAATGAGTGAAAGAGTACAAATTGAAAATTCCCCGATTATTTCTTTTCTCCATGGAAGGATCTTGTTTGGCGGCTCTGAGCATCTCAGTCCATCTCACAGCATCTTGGAGTTCCATGAATCTCTCCTTGTACTGATTTCTCTCCATGAGGACGCGAGCCATTTCCACTCGCGTGAATCGTTTTCGCTGGGCGAGTGGAACGTCTTCTTCGTCGTCTGACTTCGGACCGGCTTTCTTCTCCATTTCTTCCTTTCCCCTCTTGACTTCATCCTCCAGCTCTTGAATTCGAAGACGAAGTCGGGCCTTGACTGCTTGAACTGACGCGATCTCTTCTCGAAGGATTTCATGCTCACTGGAATCAATGTCATCCGCATTAACATAGATTCATTACTCACATCAATTACTCGTAAAGATTAAACAATAATTGTTTTTACGTACCTGGAGAGCTCGTCAACTTTGGCAATTAAATCGTCTTTGACAATGTTCAAGGCATTTTTCGTCGCGAGCAACTCGTTATTCTCGAGAATTAAATTCTCAACTTCTTTTCCCATGCCTGAATAATTAAAATCAAGTTAGGTTTTATTCTTATCTTTAGTTAATTAATTATTTTTTCCACAACTCAAGTCCGTAACATAAAAACCATAATGTCTTATTCAACAGGGTAAATCTACACAACTCGACGTTTGGTTTTCAGGTTGCTTTACATCATGTAAGTTAGACGCATTGATACATATTGTTGGATTGGGTCGAACAAAGTCTAATGACATGAATAGAAAATGTACAATGCCTTAAGGCCTTTACAGAAATTCTAGAAAATATTTATATATAGTTTTAATAAATGTAATTTGATAATTGTTTAAAGACATTGAAGAAATTTGCTATATTTGACAATATAAAAAGTTAATGTTGTTAAATAGCCGCTTAACAATTACCATATTAATAAAAACAATATTTATGACATCGTTACTAATGTAATAATGTTCAACAGCCTAATTTAAAGTCGAAAATGGGAAATCTACAAAGTTAATTGGGTTGTCAAAGTATTAAATGCTAAGAGATTAATGGAGTAAAAAGCCCGAGTTTCGCGCTTACCAAAAAAGTTATCGTTGACTGACCAATCCAAAATTAACCGGAAAGAAAAAAATTAAAAACGCATCATTGGCAATTATTATTAAATTAGATTTGAATAATTTAATTAATTTACAGAAAGTGGTGATTAGGCTATATGGCTCAATGGACTACATTCAACATATATATATATATTATACATATATAATAAACTCAAACCTAAAAACATTAAAATTAGTGTGCAAATCCGTAACCAAAGTGGTCAGTAAAAATAAAGTCATTGAGATGAGAAATGCGAGAAAAAAGCAAATGTGAAAACACGGAAAAGTCAAACTAAACTAATTTAAATTTAACTTCAGATATGTATGTGTGGTTGTAGATATTATATAGAGAAATCCTCCAAGTTTCCAATGTTGTAGGTCCTACTTATGTGTCATAGTAAATATTTCTAAAGAAGTAAGTAGAAGGTGCAATTGAAGAGAATATACCATTGGCAGAAGATGGTTGTGCAATAGGGGAACCAGAACTATGTTCACTGTCAACATCTACACACACCAGCTCACCACCAACTGTTCATGAACAACAAAGCGATCAAAATTATACACAAAACGTCCGAAAGAAAATGCTCTTATTCCTCAAAAAATAACAACTCATGCTTACAAAAAGTAAATACAATGATCAAAAACTCTGAGAGGACGAGATTTTTTAAATATTAAAAAAGCCTTATCTATAAATCATAAAATAATTAACTCAATTGATAAATATAACCTAAATACAGCCAAAAACTCAATCATTTCATACAATTCAAATAATTAATAAAAAATTAATAATACGGTAATTGAGTAAATTGAAGCAAATGGCAAAGGCAATGAAAAAAATCAATTGCATAAGTTAAATAATCATAAAATTACTTTAAGGTGTATACAAACATTAATTAAATTACCATAAATAATACATTGTATTTATATTTATGTACATGAAATATCTCAATGAAAATGTGTACTAGTGAAAAAATAAATGTTTATATGAATAAATAATAAAAATAGCGAATATCGTCTCTATATAAAGGTATTTGAGCATCAGGATCCGTCCGTTTTCTCACGAACGGACAATGTAGAAGAAGTAAACGAAGGAAAAGAGAAGGATAATACCTGATGAGGCATATTCTCCTGGATGAACCCAGTTCCCTATGAAAGGACATAGTACATATAGTTAATTGACTCTCACCATCTCAACTCCATTAATAGTTCTCGAGAAGCTGAGCTTGGAATTAGGAAATGCTTTCAAGTCTTTTAAAATCATGATTCATTATTATGGAATATTTATTACCGGTGATATCTGCTGACTCAAGGTCTGGATCTTGAAAGCTGAGCTCTTGGTATAATGAATTCCCCTTACGCTCCTCTCTGCATGATTTCGTGCAAAATGAAATTAGAATAATGAAAAAGTCTAAAGCTCAATAAACAATGTGTGATAAATATTTGAACAATTGGTGCTTTTATGAATTAAAGTGATTTAAACAAACAAACTTTTTCGTATGACTTTTCCCAATTTCTTTCGATTGACTTGACACGGAATCTAAAAACATTCAAAACCATTTTAATAAACAATGAAATTTTATTAAAAGAAAGTAATTATAATAGTCAAAAGAAATGTTTACATTTAGAGTAATTAGGAAAAGATGAGATTTGAAGGTATGCATTTAGGGGAGTTAAGGATTAGTGTGTAACCTTCATTTTCCTCATTTCCATTTTGCGGGAGATCCGAGTCGTCCTCGAGAGCCATGTCTTCATCCATGGTCATTTCTTCTTGGAGTTGTTGAGATCTTCGTTGAGCGAAATTCCCTTCGGCCCCACCGAAGGACTTAAAGGTTCCTGAATTATTTTCCAGAGAGGAAAAGCCGAAGGAGACGGGCCCAGCGGATCTCGTCATCCCGCTGTTCAACTTCTTGATGGGAACACCAAAGTTCTCTAGTCTGTCCGTTCCCATGAGGATCTTCGTTCGTTCCATGTAGTCCATGTGGGTTTTGAACAACTCCGTGTAGCGGCCATGGAGCTTCGTGTATTCCTTCTTCATCTCCCCTTCCTTGTCTTCTAATCGACTCACTGGAATATTTGTTCTCATTAATAAACTGAATTTGATTGATTTACAATCCAAGTAAACTATTGATTCTTTTAATCGAGTAATTAATTTAAAAATCTATGAACCATGATCAGAAGAATTTTTTGACTTTAACTCCAACATCCTCACAATGGCTTCCAGGCTTTCAATTTTACTCGTCAGGTCTTTGGCGGCTTCTTCAGTATGATCTTCCAGCTCGAGCAATTTCTAAATTATAAACCAATAATTATGGAACCATTAAAAGGAAAGTAAATTGATCAATTAATAAACATGAGATGGAAACTTTACCTGTTCAGCATTTTTCCTTAGTTGTTTTTCCCTCTCGTATTGGGTCACGAGCTGTTCGTTGTCTTCCCTCAAGAGTTCCAACTCGACCTCGTGTTCCTGGTTCTCAGTGTATGAGAGGTCGAGGCACTCGAGGACATTAACGACTAGCGGCATGAGGTCTTTCACGACCTCCTCGTCGTATTTGTTGATCATCCGCTCGAACTCTTGGTAGATGCTCCCAGCAAGTGCCTGTACCTTGAAAATGTGAGAAAGAGTCCAGAATAGAAATGCCGAAATCCCCCGTCACCTCTGTGAGATTCTGCCGATTGGGCTCAGCGTGTGAACCAGAGAAAATTTATATTATAAATCCAACCCTACTTTTCAAATTTGAAAAAGAAATTGAAATAATAAAGGATTCCGTTGTTGGTGAGTGAAAAAAGGATCAAATAGCAATAGTATTTGTATTTTATAAAAAAAATAATACCAAAATTAAAATTGCAAAAATAATATTATTAGTTTAATGGATATTGAGCAAGAAAGTGCAAATCATAATTTTGAACTTTACATTACGTAAAATACGTAGGTATTTAATACGTAGGTATTTAATACGTAGGTATTTAATACGTAGGTATTTAATACGTAGGTATTTAATTTAACTCTCAAGTTAACTTAGTCAACCGAAAAATAAATAAAAGACAATCAATTAAATAAAAGGCAAATAGAGATCTAACTTCGAAATTGGCACTACAATGAAATAATTACTTGTTTTCTAATAAGAAATTAATTTATAAATTCTACATATATATTTAAATCAAATTTAGCAACTCAAAGAGTGAAAGGAGATCATAAAGGAATGGTAGAATTCGCCTCAATTAAAAGTCCATTTTTATTAAATAAATTATGATGCTAAATGTAAGGGAGGTCGAATGTGAACAAAATACCTTTTCCGACATGACGACATGGGAATCCTCCTGAGCAATATAAATGGCCTCTGAGTCCTTACTATGCTCCATTTTCACTACAAACACACAATGAACCAAATAGATTAAATAACCAGACGAGATTATTTCACGCAGTTAAGATAAATTCCAAATGAGCTTTCCTTTCGACTCAAGTCATAGGTATTATGTGAGCATTGCATTCTAAAGAATTAATCCTCAATTAAATAATACTTATGTGGAGTTAAACATTTTACTCAGAATCCATCAAGTTCATATGTATGTACACAGTTGAACGCAGCTGTTTAAATTTGTCACATTTCGAAACAATGAATCACATTATGGGTCGAAGAAAAGATTTTTCTAGGTCAACTATTCACATATTGACTATCACACTCGATATGAATCATATCACTATATAGGAAAAATCATTTTAAACTATTCCGAAATGTGTAAAAGATACCTTTATATAAAATATAATCAAAGGATCCAACTTTTATCTCAAAATACTTAAATTAATCCCATTGCGCCAATTGACTCCCGTTCAACTAGAATCGATATTTTGAGCTCAGATGGAATAAAATATCATATTTACTTTCATTACATAAGAATGAATGTCTTTATCACTTACATGAGAGTAGTTAATGGCCAATTAAGTAAGAATGAGATAAAATGATAAACAATGAATTTCCTCGACGTGGGGAATTGGTAATCTTGGTGTGATTTTGTAACAAGAACAATACTCCAACGTGTGAATTGTCCAGAGTTCTTATAACTTTGAAGGGACGAGTGTCACGAAACATTGTGGATCAACACAATTAGTTAATGAAGAGTTTCGAGGCGAATTAAAAGGACGAGGAGCTGAGGAGGGCGCCATATGTTCCCCCAACCTTCCCCTCAAATTGACCATTTGCCCCCACCGAGTCCTTAACTCATTCAAAGACTCAGTCAATCAAAGTCAACTCAAAATTCTCAATTTCTCATTAAGACAAAATACACGGATTTAAAGTTGAGCACGTCCTTCTCTTTGGAGTGTGTGGAGCCAAATGATTAGAATTCAAATTCCCATTTGAAAATTGAATAAATTGAATTCCCTCGTCTTGACCAATTCAAATTTACTATTTAGTTAAAAAGGAGATTCATCTCCCTCAATTTCTCCAGGGTTTCTCGAGGTGAAATATTTAAAAAAGAATGTGGCGGAGGTCAAATCCTCTCCGGATTTTGGAGAGTTTCGGGGTGAAGAGACGGAAATCCTCGTTGGCGTGTTCAGATGCTGTGAGGATCGGTTGCGCCAGCGGATTTTGGGGGGACACACCAACTGCTGGTAAATCAAATCTCTCTTTTCAAACCGAATGAAATGGAGCGGGAGTTTGACCTGCCGCGTCCAAGAGGTCAGGACGCCGAGTCTTGGACCAAGACATGGAGGAGAAGGGTAGGGAGGAGAAGGGCAGGAAGGAGAACGAGTCTCGAGAGTCTCAAGAGGATAAAATTGGATGAGTGAAGTGCTGAGGTTGGGTCGTCTCCTCCCACGCGAACCTTCCCCGTCATTGCCCCTCCGGATTCCCCGAGATCCCCCATTTAATTGTTCTCTCTAAAGGCAGGATTTGGAGAAAAACCATTTAATTCATGTCCCTCTTTTCAGCCGCACAGCTCGTCAAGCATGGGAAATTGGATTTTTTGGTCCTTGACTATTTGTCCGAAGTGACGATGTCTCTCTTGGTTGCTGCTCAGCAGAAGAAGAAGGATTTGGGTTGGTGCCCGGATTTCGTTCAATGTGTTGGGCCCCTGTTGCCCCAAATCAAACAACAAGGTGGACAAGAACTCTCTTTACAATCTAAATCACTTCAAATCGCCATTAGCCTATTTAAGAATCAATGGAAACCCTATTTAGTAATTAAATAATTTCACGTGGGGATGATGGTTTCGGATGCTAGGCATTAAAGTTGTGAGCAATGCTGGTGGCGTGAATCCTGAGGCAGCCATGGCCGCAATGATGCTCGCCGCCGAAAAAACCTCCACATCCATCAAAATCGCCCTTGTTCTTGGCGATGATCTTCAGGAGAAGTCAAAGGGACTTTCCAAGGACCAATGCCCCTCTCCAGAAACCGTTACGAGCATCAACGCATACTTGGGGTATTTGATCCAATACTCTTCGTCCAGATCATTTCACTAGCATTTTCCTTTTTTTAAATAGCTAAGGATGAGGATCCATGTGGACCTCTGATTTTAATATGTATTTGATTAAACTAGAGCAGGGCCAATAAATCGGGCTTTAGATATGGGAGCAGACATTGTGATCACTGGGAGATGCACTGACTCGGCTCTAGCACTCGGACCGCTTGTACACAAAGTGAGGAAAAATTAAGCTAATAATTTTTATATTAAATTAATATAATAATAATAGGGATGCTTTTATTCAGTTCAACATAATCAAATATATCAAATATTTTTAACCAATTTTATTATCAATATTTCTTTGGAATAGTTCAAGTGGTCATGGGATAATTTTGACCTCATGGCAGCCGGGAGTTTGGCAGGACATTTAATCGAATGTGGAGCTCAAGCGACCGGTGGAATTTTCTCAGACTGGAATCGTGTGAAAGGATGGGAAAATAATGGTAAATTAACGAACATTTCAGAACTTTCATCATTGAGTTGTCTGCTAAATACCCCAATGGAGACGAATGAGTCCAATTAGGAAAAACCACGAAAGTTCCAAGATTCTCGTAAAGATTCAAAGCCTTGGGACATTATTTGACTTATTAATTAATTGCTTATTTTGAACTTCTCAAGGTTTCCCAATTGCCGTTTGCGAGCCGAATGGGGATTTTCTCATAACGAAACCCGAAAAAACTGGCGGGCTGATCAATCGCGGAACGATTGGTGAACAACTAGTTTATGAAATTGGCGACCCGCGTTCGTACATCTTGCCTGACGTCGTTTGTGATTTTTCTCGCGTGACTCTCGAGGAGAAGGAAAATGGCGTAGTTGTGAAAGGGGTCAAAGGTCGACCTCCAACTCAATATTACAAAGCTGGTCAGATTCTAGACATTTCCAAAATTTTCATATTGATCCAAAATGAACCAAATGTCTAAAAGATCAGTCTCAAGTGAGTAGCTAAGTGAGTTTGAATTGTTTGACAGGCGGGACCTTCCAAGATGGTTGGAAGTCCACGAGCGTTTGTCCCATCATTGGGCCGCAAACCAGAGAAAAGGGACACAAGACCGCACAAGCCATTTTAGCCAGGAGTCGCGCTTTATTCAAAATCTCTCATTTGCCCGACTTCATTCGGACTCACGTTCAAGTCTTAGGAACCGAAGAGGCTTACGGCTCAAATGCAAGGTAGAACTTAAATTCATATTTGTAATAAACTTCCAACCTACTTAGGTATGTTAGTAGTCATTATAGCCTATATATGTGCATATGATTAATAAATAAGCATGGAGGCACTATAATTAATGAATCAATTGGTCTTAGATCTCATAACATGGACACACGAGATGGAGCACTTTGGATAGCTGTTCATCACAGTCAAAAGAAAGCACTCGAGGTTGAACGGATTTCCTATTAAAAAACCTTTAGAAAAGCTTGAAGGACTCGAGGTTTAATAGATTGGAGACAATGTATCAAACCTCCAATATTAAATCAATAGAGCTCAATTGATCAATAAGACCTGGAATATACCCAGTATATTTAATTATGTAGCTACATATATTATCCTATGAAAGTCTGGTCGAGTTGATAAAGCATGATAAGTACCCGTGTTTTATTATGTTGACAGATGTTTGCACGAGAAATAGCCTCGGCGGGCACGGGGATGGCGCCGGGTCTCACGACGGTCATTGGAGGTCGCCCGAAACCCATTCCGCTCCTTAAGTTTTTTTCCTACCTGGTAGCCAAAGAGGAACTTCACCTTCGGATCAAAACCTCAACAGGGGAAGACGAGGAGTTCAGAGAGGCCAAAGTTCCGCATGAGAACCAGACGTCCCTTGGGGTCGAAGAGGGGTCAAAGGTCAATGGCAACCTGAAAGTCTCGACGGGTTCGCATTCATACAAACTGTCCGAACTCGCCTGGACGAGGAGCGGAGACAAAGGGAATGATGCTAACATTGGAGTCATTGCAAGAAAACCCGAGTTCTACCCCTACATTCTCAATGCGCTCTCCTCGGAAATCATCGCTCAATACTTTTCTCATAAGTTTGACACGAAAGAGCCCAAGTGCGAAAGGTAGAATCAAATGCAAAATCCACTGAATTCTCCATTATGTACTAAAAAGACAGACGTCTCTCATCATGTGGTCATGCCCTAAAGGATTTACTTAATTGACAGATATGAGCTTCCGGGTATCCAAGGACTTAATTTTTTACTCAAAGACTCACTCGGCGGCGGTGGAATTGCGAGTTTAACTCCAGACCCACAGGGCAAAGGGTATGCACAAATGCTGGGAGACATCGTCATCCAGAATGTCCCGAAACTGTTGTGAAAGTACAAGAACCAACATTTTCATCACTAATTATGTGTGTGAAATCATTTAAATAGTTTTGTATATTTAATTTATATACTTATGTATATGTAAGCCTGTTTGTAATATGAATATATGAACACAAAACAAACCAAAATAATTATGCAATAGTAATAAGTATGCTTATGTATAATATCTACAAATCTACAATATATTATGTATTGACAATCCGTTACCAATTTGTTATGCAATTTTGATCCAAGGTCGAGTTTATGAACGAGAGAATAAAAAAATGAACCATTTGATATTTCTCCAAGGTTTTTAATAACGTTTTCTCATATAAGGATATATTCAATATGTAATTAATTAGGTATTTTATGTACATGTATATTTCTCTCTCTCTCTCTCTCTCTCTATATATATTATATATATATATATATATATATATAATATATATATATATATATAGCTTTAAATATATAATATATGTATTTTGTATCCATCCAAGTTTTTTTTATTAAATAATTAATGTGATTTTGAAAGAAAGTGACCTCGAATTCATGGCTATATTAGGAATAATATATATATTTTTATTAAATCTTTAAATCCGAATCTAAATTTGGAGTCGATATGAAAACAATTTAAAATGATGTTTGGAATCTTTGAGAAAAACTCAAGTGTCGTAAGAAATGTAAATATGGCCGAGATGAGTACTTGAATTTAAAATGGGTTTTCTGTATGGGAGGTGAGAAGGATTCTACATGGGAACATTAGCGAACAGGAATGACACTGATTCTCCATTGTGAGTTCTCCTGATTGCCTCCGCAATGATCAAAGAAATGTCAATGCACTGGAAAGAAGGAATCAATTCACATTAATTAGTATTCACATCCACATCTCCTCTTATTAGTTATTTAGTATTTCAAAAATAATTTCCAACTCACTTGAATCTTAGGACATTCCTTCATGTGTTTCTCCTGTGGAATCGTGTTGGTCACCACCACGGCTTCAAAGCAAGCATTGTTGATCCTTGAAATGGCCGGGCCAGAGAAGATTCCATGAGTCAGAATCGCATAGACCTTGGTGGAGCCGGCTTCAAGAAGCCTAAAACAAAGGAGTCAAATAAACCTAGAGTTAAACTCAAGAACCAAGCCAATGAAACCGAATGTAGTTTGCAAATATTCACAAATATTGAAATTGATCTGAAAGTATTATTGATAAAGTGAGTTGTGCGAACTTTTCAGCAGCATGGCAGATGGTTCCGCAGGTATCAGCCATGTCGTCTACGAGGATCGAGACGCGATCCTTGACGTCTCCGACGAGAACCATGGAAGCTACCTCGTTCGCCTTCTTCCGCTCCTTGTGAATAAGAGCAAACTCTACGTTGAGGCGATCAGCGATGGAAGTCACCCTGGAACCCAGAACATCCCATTGAAATTCAACTCTTGATGTTCCTCAGACCCAAAGGGAGGGGATTGGGGAGGAGCCTCGCTCACCGTTTGGCTCCGCCAGCATCAGGAGAGACAATGATTGCATTGCGCCATTCAGGGATGTTTTCTTTGATCCACTTGAGGACGGCGGGTTCAGCGTACAAGTTGTCGACGGGAATGTCGAAGAAGCCCTGGATCTGTGATGCATGGAGATCCATGGTGATGATGTGGTCGGCTCCGGCCACGCTCAGCATGTTCGCCACCAACTTGGCAGAGATCGGAGCTCGGCTCTGAAAATCCGGACAACAATTCGTTTAGCCCCACCCACGGGACAGGAACCGAGCGGAAAAAATAAATAACCCAAAGAGAAGTGGAGAAGCTAGTCGAGGGCAGGCAAGCCTCCTGCTCGGCACAGTCAGCGGAACAAGCAGGAGGTCTGACAAACCGAGGCTAGAGCAAATCAAAAAGGGAAAAAGAAGCAACAAGACTCGTCAAAACAAGACCAAACAATACTCAAGACAAGTTATATGCCTATTGAGAAAATAGTCTTCATTCCTCATGCATCAAATCTACATTTTGTAAATGACCTTCGCAGTCAGACACAAATGTAACAACGGCATTAGCTCAATCAAAAACTATATGAATTCGGCCCAGTGTGACTCATTTACTCATGAAGTTTTATTAATCTATTTAAAAGCCTAAGTACAAGTTTGGGTTAGTTGTAAATACATTGCACAAAATGACAATCATAACCACGTCCAACCACTAAAAGACGAACCTCATTCACGTTGGGAATAAACTACAAACTATTCGGCGGCCGCACAAGCAAATCCGCTAGAGAGTAAAATAAAACGGTAAGAGATCAAAAAGAGAATAAAATAAAAAATAAATTGGTTTTACGATACTACGATTTTGATGTGAGTAGAAAATATTATATGGCTTCACTTGCTCATAAAACTTCATCACAAGTCGAACTCATCCCGTTAGATTTTCTCAAAAAATTAATGTCAACTCTTTATGATTAAAAGGAGAAAGAAGAGTAAATATTACTTACTACTGGAAATGTGATTATACAAATGAGTAGTCTTGAGAGTTAATGGAAAACAAGAATGGAAAAATAATTAGAAGTAAGTTTTTAGTCATTAAATAAAGAATTAACTTGGCAATCCAAGGCTTTGACTTCTCACTCTCTCAATCCAGAGAAAGAACTCGATTATTATTATTTATTTATTTATTAAATTGAGATTTTCGTTATTTATTTATTCGAAAAATACCTACACGGGAATCTGTCAGACAGAATGAATTTTTCTACTCACACATACGGGCGCGGGGCTTACATCCTGCAAACGTGACCAAAAAGAGAAAAACAAATACTTTACTTTTCTGCCAACATTTTTGATGATGAAGAGCTTTAAAAGTATTTTTTGTTTTTTTGAAAAAGAGAAATCGGCTCCTTTCGGCAAAAATATCCCATAATTGACTAATAGACAACTATGGGGCAATGGGGGGATTGTTTAATTTTTAATTGAAAATTAAAATACCACCAGAGGGCTTTTCAGTTCTTTCACTATGATCGATATGATCCCCCCAAAATTTTTACCTCTACACAATTATACAATAAATAAATACGTTTAAATATATAGGTTAGTTTTATAAGAGTA
Organism: Neelides sp. FZ-2019; assembly: GCA_009869795.1. Lineage (NCBI taxonomy): Eukaryota > Metazoa > Arthropoda > Collembola > Neelipleona > Neelidae > Neelides > Neelides sp. FZ-2019. The sequence continues at coordinate 24,154 of VJMY01000678.1, read as the reverse complement.
TTATTGTGCTACATAGATTAGTCATGGTCATGACACGAGTCCTATGGAGCCCTACGTATTCCATGGCCAGAAGGTGAGAAGGCGAGGAAAGGTGAGCCCATAAACAAGTTTAAAATGAAGAGCAATAAAAACGAGAAAAAGGCCAAAAGGAACTTCCTATTCCAATCAAGGGATTATTTTAGGTATCGGAATATTCAAAACCTCCCATCCCAAGCAACCCAACTCACAGGGACAACAAGAGCCAGGAACATTCTCAAAATGCGTCTTCCCTTTTACCAACCCAAGGAGACCTCGAAAGGCCACGTCCATCCTCCCCCACACTAACTCGTCAAGGGAGGCGAAGAACGGAGAAAAAGGAAATCCATTGGGTTTCTCGGCTACAGATTAACTAACCCCCACATTTCTAAGAACTCTCACAGAAATAGACAAAAAAAACCCAAACATCAAAACTTTTTAAACCTCACACCTAAACTTACATTTCATTTACAAAAAAGCCTCATCCTTCACTCCTAATATTGATCAAGATAAAAACATAAAAATCATGTGTATATATGAATCATATTCATGCATACATGCATAATTTAAGCAAATATACTCATCTAACAAGCAAACATAGAATGGATTTAATCTTGTTTGAAAATACATATTTGGGCTGAGTGAGTAATTTTACGGGTCCTTCCCTCTTTTGAACTACAGATAAGAAAGACGACCCTTGTTGTGGTCAAAAGGATTTCTATTCACAATTTTCTCCTCGACTTAAAATTAGAATTAGTCATTTTGGTAAGGACACCCATGTATCCAAATCATTATTTTCAGCTTTATACATATCAATGAATCCTTAAACTTTAAATAAAAATAAAAACTTTGAAAAAAGATTGTATGGAACTGATATGAAAATGTAAATCTTGTTCCTTTTTCTCATTTAATCAAGAATCAAGAAAAGCGAAAGCGGACGAGAGAAGCCAAATTGGAAGAACAAAGAGCGAAGTGGAAGACTGGGAAGTCTTTCGAGTACAAAGTGAACAGACACATTGGGCCATATTGATGACTTGATGGACTGGTGTTAGGGTTTGAGCACGTGAGTTAGTTGCCTACGAAGCTACCAAGAGGAGAAAGAAGGAAAAAATTAGATTGTCACTACCCGCCGTCGATTCAACTTCATTTAGGAAATTTGGAAAAGCAGAATTTCTACACATTTATAATTTCCCTCCTCTTTTCGAGGTTTCTTGGGGTGAGGTGAGCCAAGAGGAAAGTCACTACAAATGTTTTTTACGTACCGCCATGATCAGTCCATGGTGCCTCTGAAAAAATGAGTTCTTTTAACCAAAAGTTCTTAAAAAGAAAGAAGGGAAAGACCCAAGGAGCCTTTCGACTCGATTCCCCAATTATCCAATTCTAATAATCAATTACAATCCTCACTCCCTAGCTAACTACATACGTGTTCTTTGAATGTAAATATTATTAAGGAGAAGTACAAACTCAATTGTTATTTACAACTATATGCTAAGAAATCTTATCAACTAATCCTAAGTTTTATCAAGGACAAAAAAGTGTAGAATTTAAGAATTTGGTCATAATGAGTCCAAAGTACTTTTAGCTTGGTAATCAAATGAATGACATGAGAAATGAAAAGCCTTTGGGCGGTGTGAAAATGAAAAGTGTGCCGGAGGATGCCGGAGTTTCTTTTCTCGTCTCCTCACCTTGTCCTTCTTGTCCTGGCGCGCGTAGGGGAAGCAAGGAATGACCGCCGTGACTCGAGAAGCACTAGCGATCTTGCACGCATTGATCATGATCAGCAATTCCATGAGATTGTCATTCACTTCTCCGCTCCCGCTCTGGACGATGTACACGTCTTCGCCTCGAACGCTCTCGCCAATCTCCACGCTGCTCAAAACAAATTAGGATCAATTCCCATATCCCACAAATCTCGTGTTTTATGCATAATATGCATTATGGACTTCTATACTCGCACGGACCCTTTCACAACAACACACAAGTAAAGAGATCCGGTCAGATATCCAATTACTATACATTTCATGTAGACACCAACTACACAAACGTATACTCCGAGTTAATCCATATATAGTGATTTAAAGGGATGATTCTCAGAAGGAGAGTCAACATGCGTAATGAAGCCAATTGGATATTTAAAAAAGACATTTAAAAAAGACATTTGAAAGTGGAATGGCATGAGTGATGCGTCCTATAGTCTTGTACTTAAGAATTAGGATTTAGATGATGCAAGAGGAACACGAGAGGAACGGGAAGGAGATGCAATGAGTCTCATGGAAGATTTAATAATCAATTGCGCAACGAGTCCAACTGGAGTTTTCTGGAGTGGAAGGATAGAGAAAACAGGCTATGAAAATGTCTATTGACTTTTACATTGAACATTTGAAAAACTTGAGTGTGGACGCTTCCTCGTTCTCTGTGCATGGACTCATTTTGGACTCATTAAAGAGTTAAGTAGTAGATATAGCTAGATATATAGATATAGACTCGTCGCCAGTTTCCTCGATTGCCCCGTGGAGATCGGGGAATCGAGGCCGTGGGTATATTCGGAGAATACGGGGATCTCATCTGGGGGTCACGAGTCCAATGTTAGAGGTGAAAATGAGGAGAAATTGATTAGGCTGGGAGTGAAGGTGAGCTCCGAGACGCATGAAGTGTGTGGTATGTGGGCCGTCTTGTGCTCCCGAACTTACCATGTCTCGAGGTTGGAGAACTTCTTGGTCACGACCTTGCCGACGTCGATCCCGAGTCGGTCAACGATCTTCTGGGCGAGATCGGGGTGCGAGGTCCCGGAGAAGACTTTAATATTCGGCATCCTCCCTCCTTTGACGAACACGGCTGGAGACTGTGGGGCAGAAGAGAAGAATAAAAGATCCCTCCTCGACTCCTCACCTCACCTCTAACTTCTTGCACAAGAGGCTCCGCGCACGCACCCGATCTGCTAAACCTGGCATCACTAACCCATTGAGAACCCCCATGCGCCTTTTTATCCCGAGAGTGGGAGGAAGCCGCCCGGCCCTCCACCCGACCCTTCCCCCACCCCCGACCACCGCCGGTCACCCAGCGTCAAACACCAAGTGACCGGCCTTTCACCACAAGTCCACACGGGTCAAAATGGGATGAATCACCAATGAGCAATGGAACACCCAATTGGGCCAAATATCAAGAATCTTAACTTCTACATGGTGTGAAGTCAATGAGGAACAAAGACACGTGCTCATTCTCTCAAGAAGTAAGTATTGGGAATCCATTTTGGTAATGGCAGTAATTACATTTAAATTGATTTAAATCAAAAACCTTCTCATCTTTTAATGTCAAAAAAGTCAGAGCTAGAAATGCTAACGAGTCAATCTTATGACATAAATTTATACTGCTGAGAAGATAAGACGACTTATTTGAGTGAACGAATTAAAGTGAGAAGGAGAATCAATTAATTCACATGTATTTAAGTTGGAGATAAGAAGAGGAAATGTTACTCAATGCGGCTTGTGGAAAATGGCCATGACCATCTGGTCTCAAATCCCACATGAATGTCAAATTCCATTTGTAATCAACTCATTAGAAAAGTCTTATACGCTATTAAAATAAAACTCATTTCGATAAGCCGCTTTTGAAGTTGTACGTCAGAGGATTGAGGTCACTTTGTCAAGTTAGGTGAGTTGAACTATGAAAGCATAATATTCATACAAGATGAATACTGACTAGTTAGTTATATAATATTATTAATAAATATAGTTATTAAAAATAATCATGACGAACGTCTTTGTAAATAATAAGTACATACATACTTACAACATGTCCGTGCATGTATGTGCATGTACATAAATATGCTTTCATCATCCTTTGATCCCAATCTAATCAAAAAAGTATCTATAGTCGAAAATTGAAACATGATATACATGGGAGTGAATGACTCCATTAGAGCCAAACTGAGGTCAAAAAACCATTTTGAATCGAATTAAATTAACTTAAATGTTACATTTAAATTAATTTTAAATAGTTAATTCGATGTTTAAACCTGAATGGGTGGATTCGTGAGTACTTAGCTTGTGATCGGGATGGTGGAGGAGGAAGGGGAGGTCTGAGATCAAAGTCAAGTTGGAGTTAAATGAAAGACTTGAGAGTGACTTGGAGGCTTTTGATCAAATGCCGGTAGCGCACATGGTGAAAACGCCAAGGAGTCCAGTGGGGGAGGAGAAATGAGACTCACCAGAGAACTGACGAGCGTCGTCGTGGCCTAATGGCGTCACCGAGTTGAATGAAGACAAGAGTCACGAGAGGTCAATCGAGGGTTATTGACCTTTCCTTGCCATTTCCATGAGAAATGAGCTTCAACTTAAATCCTTTAAGAGAGGAGGGAAAGGCGCGAGAAAGTTGAAGGAAATGACTTACTTTCGGATTTCCTCTAGAGAGGGCAAGCAAGAGCCGAGACTCAGGACATTCACTCGAATCTCATACATAATCTCATAAATATACTCACACATCACGCACGAGGAGAAAACAATCTCGAAGTAGCAGATAGTCGACGACGTCGACGAGATGACTCAAATATGGAAATATATACTAAATTCCTTTTTAATATTCATCTGACATTAGAATCAAAATATATATCCAATAATCCAAACTTATCTATAGACTATGGATACATACTATAATGTCTCACTCACCCCTAAGAACATACCTAACAAAATTATTGATTTTGATGGATATTATTTAATAATGAATGTCAATAATAAATGTAACATTTCACCCCAATATAGTCAAACTATGAATACAAAAGTAGGTAGGTAGGTCCAATAATTGAAAATGTAAAAATCATCCGTTAATTATTATTACAAAATGAAAATCTTGAACAAATGAAATGCCAAACAATGATTTTATTTATTAATTATAAATATTGTAGCGTTTGTTCTCGATCCAACACTTTGTCAATCCAAGATTTGAATTTTTCTACTCTTGTAAAAACTGCGTAATATTTGGGATCACAACCTTGACTTCCGGTTCCTTGGACACCACCGCTGACAATACCTTGAATAAACCATTTACCGCTGATTTCATCTTTAAAGACGAGACCGCCGCCACTATCTCCGTCACAAGCCGAAGTTCCTATACAATTAAAAATTTAGCCTGATATGTGCAGGTGCACACATGTAACTCTAGAGTTAGATTAGATTAGCTAAATAGGTGCTTTTACCATTTTCGTATCCAGCACAGAAAGCGCTTTTGCTCACAAGAGCTTTAAGGGAATTGTGTTTGGCCTTACACGTTGTGGAACTGACAACTGGTAAAATGGCCTCATGGAGTTCTTCGGGAAATTGACGATCTCCAACTGAGCCCCATCCAGCAAGCTATTATAAACGGGTCCCATCGATCTCATGGTAAAACATTTCATTGTAATGCCGTTCTTATCGTAAAATTCCAAAATAACCTAATCTAACACTAATTACGATGAACGATTACGATACTAACGGCATTACGATGAAATGCGTTACAATGAGAAACGCGGACCCCTTATAAATCAAATATACATAAATTAGGTAAAATAATAATAAATGATTCTTTCCAAAATTTAATTTAATTTAATGTTAACCTATCTCAATTACGCCATTTTAAATTAGTAGTACCTAAATACAGAAGAAATTTAAATGTTATACTTTCTTCATCTTGAAATATGAAACCAACAGACAAAAAAAGCTTACTACTCCTTGAGTTCCAACTTCAAGATCGTCGTCTTCATAAGGAAGACAAATGGGATGAATAAACGGCGTTATATCCGCATCCTTTTACATAGGAATTTTCATTTACGTGTACTTGTAATAAAGATTATTTAGTTTTAACTTTAAAAACCTTTTCGAGCCAAATAATGGCGATATCTGATGAGAGACTGACATAATTGTAATTAGGATTCACAATGATTTTGACGGGAGAAATTTGTTGAACGTCTCGGTCGTTATTGTACGTCGTTCGGTTATATTTTCCCAAAAAAACCTGAATGTCTCCAACATTTTTGGCTTCATTTGTTTGATAAAAGGTGACACAGTGGGCAGCTATATTTAAAAGTAAAAAATATTACTTTATTCATAATGATTAACACTTTAGAGTTTCCGAGATTTACATCCCACTGTGAATTTAATTTAAATGATATTTATTCTTTATATTATGTCATAAATTCATAGTTAAAAATATACGAGAAGAAGGACATATGATGATATGAAAATGCTTGCCTGTTAATATTGCCCTCATAGAAATCAACGTCGCTCCACAAATGTGTTTATAATTCGTTGAGCCGGGAGGTTCGCTCTCGTAAAGTCCAACATGCCAAGGCCATTTTCCCTTTAAAGTTGTCGATGAACCGGTGATAAAAGGAAGAGGCTGATGACCACCTGAGCAAAATATTGAAAAGTTAATTCAGCGATTGTAGTAGGTAGGTACCTATCAATAAGTACCTATATCGATAACTTTATGGCTAAATAAGCTTAATAAGATAATGTAAATTGCATACCTGCTTACATTCATCAAAGATAAAAATGGGATTAAATTATATCAAGTACTAATAATAACAATACCTTCTCCGCAACCCAAGAAGCACCTGAATTTGATCCCTCCTTTCCAAGCTCCCTTTTTACAAGTCCTTGACGTTTTTGAAACTCCGTTCAGAGCGGCTTCCCAATACTTGTTGCATCTAACAATCATCGTGAAATCAATTTGAGGATTTTTACTTTGTTCATTGACATTGGAATTCATTAACCAACGAACAAGTAGGATGTTCATTGTTCGCAATTTATTCATTGATAGTTTGTTTGCAAAATAATTCTTAATGATTGATATAATGTCCAGAACAATAGAGATTTTAAGGGATATTTTACGTATAAAGTGCGACGGTTCCTTCTGGGGAAGGTTCATCTGTACATTCTATGGATTGACTGAGCCGACTATTGAAGCATGAGATGGTTTGTCCTGGAAGGCAAATTAATTCGTAACTATATATATATTATGTATAATTATATCTTTTAATGTTTTAGTTTCAATGTTAGTTAATACCATCAACTGAGATAAGTTTTGGACATTGCGAGCTTCGCCCATTCAATGAAGGAGAAACTGGAGTTGTGGAGGAAAATTGTAAATTCTGTTGATCTACTTCGTATTTTTGAGTCGGTTGAGTAAGTAAAGATGTTGATTTTAGAGTAGTTCGTCTTGAAGCTTTCGTTGGTACGGAAGTGGTGATCAGAACTGTTGTTTGGATGCTTGACAATTCTGTTGTGTGAGGTCGAGGTCGCTTTGTGCTAATTTCTCGCAAATCTTCCCTTGTCGGAGGAGGCCTTCTCGTGCTTCTATATATATCATGCTCAAGACACTCAATGTTTGATTTAAATGTATAAAGTGTTATAATACAATGAATTGTAATATAGACTGTAATGTAATAATATTGATTTACACTTGACAAAGTTCAATTGCCTCGTCAGTCCCACCCCAACAATGAGGAGTCCCGTCACATTGATTGTAGTTAGAAATGCAACCACCGAAGCGACACCGAAATTGGTCGGATCTTTAAAAAAATAAACATAACATTTTAATTTGTAATTGTAATCTTCCTAATTGTTGTATTCAATGTAAATATGTAAATGGTTTTAAGGGAAAAAGTTTAATAATAATTAATTTCACATCAACAAATTATTTCTAAGCTTTTTTTACATGTGTTCTAAACTTAAGTCTTTGTGGGAGCAAATATACGAGTTCTAAACCGTTTTGTCAAAACTTGATTCTTTGCACGTACTATACTATATACTATTATGTACTATACGGTGGATATACTTATAGTGCTGTAGTGCATAGTGGTGGTAAGAGGAAGGTATTCTTAAGCTTTCTAATTAAAACAAACTTTTATAAACACTAACACTTTACGCATTATTTCATAAACACAAATTGAAACGTTGAACCACTAAGAGATCAAAAACAGTTAATTATCTAATTGACACTATCAGGATTTCACTCTATTCTTCGTATTCACATTATCTCAATAGTTGAGAGTCAACCGGTGATAGCAAGTTTCGTTGATCACTCATTTTGCTTCTACACATAGTAACTGTTACCTAATTCTAAATATTAAGAAAAAATTATATTTATAAGAATTTAACGAGTAATTAATTCAAATGACCCGCATTTGTCGCTCAAGGTAATTTTGCTGCAGTCATACTGTTTGTTCCCCTTCTCATCTTCTCCATTTGGGCAGTCTTGGACGCCATTGCAGAGTTTTTCCGTCGCGAGACATTTTGAGCCTCCCTCGCACCGAAATTGGTTAAATCGACAAGCGTTTTCCAGCTGTTGTCCTTGCGACCCTAATTACGCACAAGCTATGAAACACTTTTATTAACCTGTTGGACATGATATAAATTGCTTCCACTAGCGAAATCCTCCAATTTCTTAGCATTTTAATTATATTTAAATCCTCCATACCTCTTATACGAAGACAAAAAAATAAAAGAAGGAGAATACTCATAATTTTTTCCCTCTTGGTACTAAGTCTTAGTCTGCGACAAGGTGTTCCACGAAGGGCAAATGAGATATTAATTAGATTATTAGCAATAATAATGATTATGATTACTCTATGTGTGTTTTGAGACTCGGGGTTTCACTAACAGCACCGATGAAGGGGTTATGAGAATGTTTTTACAATTCCTTCAAGGAACTCATGTACATTTTCTCATGCCCAAGTATGACTAGGAAAAAAGAAGAGGGGGAAAGAAATGGAAGTTAATTGTATTAATTCAAACAAGAAATACAGACGCAGACTTGTCTGTACTGTACTTACCTCAACACAATTCTTCTTAAATATGATGGTGAGCTATAGTTCGTAGAATATGAGCTAATTGATAAGAGTCTGCCATGAGAGAAGTGATGAGAAAATTAATGTTTTAGTTATTGGACACACTAGTGTATTTGCTACTTGTGGGTATGAATGGCATTTCTTTGTTATGCTGGGCAGGTTTTTCTCTCATGAATGAAGACTTTTCAAGAACCTTGATTTTCTACTTCCATCATTCCATGATCAACCTCCAATTAATTATGCACATCAACTCGTTTCGTTTTCCAGAGAGCTTCAAAGATCAAATAGCACTTGAGGGAGATTTGCTTTAGCCCAAATTGGAGGGATAAATCCTTTATTTTCCCCTTTCCCTCCAATCTTCTAACAATAAATGTTTTATACATGTGATTTCCTACCTATAGATGCCAAAGACTATCTAACTACTATATGCATTGAATTAAACCTCTGGCTATGTGGCTATCATATTTGCATACACTTCATCCTTTTTATAGGATAGGTACTTTATCAATAGGTATACATGGTACAAAAAACTACAAAAAATATACAACAAAAAACCTAACAAATTCTAATAATTTCATACTTTTTTACGATTCTGTCAATAATGTATACGGACAGAAAATGTGAAAAGCCACCCTAAGACATTTTTTGAACCTCTGTGGATGTGGATAGCGGCCTACGAACATCTTTTGTATTAGTTGAAAAACAACATGCTGAGGTATTAAGTTAATGAATTTATTAATAAAATACATTTATTTTAAACTCTTTAAACTCGTAAGTAAAAAATGTTTTATTACACAAATAAAAGTATAAAAATTCCACATAATTTAAAAGCTTTGACTAAAATATATGTGATAGATAATTTATTTATTACCACGATATAACAAATTGTGTATTTCTTACAAATAATAAGCAAATGTTGAAATCTGCGTCTTTTCGTATTTATCAAAGTTAAAATATTTTTTCTTCTAATATGGTATTTAATACCTCTTAACGAATGTAGTTATCTGTTTGAAAGGGAAGTAATTATACATGCAAAATAATTATCTCATCAATCAAATAAACATACATTGCTTTAAAATCAGCAAGGCTGTAAAAGTTGTGAAGTGAATATAACTACTATAACTTTAAGTTATTTTCTGAATAAAACGAGAACTTTTACAAAATGTAAAATTAAGTAACAAATAAATTATCAAAAGGTCCAATAGTTTTTTCAATTGGAGAAATCGTTTAAAAATTGTTCTACTTCTACACTACCCAAACCTAAAATTTAAGTATTTACATATAAAATCTTGACAACTCTAAATTGCTCCCAAGCTAAATTCCATTACTCCCAATTACTTAAAAGTAATTGGAATTTATTTAAGGTTAAACATGCATGCAGGAAGCAATAAAAAGCAACGGAATATTTTAACTTGTTCAACTATTTAAAATAACGTTAAAAACTTATAAAATAATTTAAAGCATGGCAAGAATATTGGTGAGAGTGTGTGTACAAAAGTAATATACATTCCTGGAATAATATACCTTTCGCAGGCACAATTGCCCACGAAAAGTAAAGATCATAAGAAATCAAGATTATTATTAAGTAGCCGCTTAGCGCGAATGGTCATCATAACCTGGTCACGGGTTCGGCCCCGAGTTATCATCCAACGCTGCTCTAAAGAGAAGAATCATATTTTAATCTCTTTCTTAACTCCAGCCAAGTTCTGCCAAGCCCCATATTGCAAAAGCCTAAAGAAATTACTGATCACTTATGGAGGGAGCGTGTCGCGAGCTGCGTTGAATGGCGAAATAAATTTTGAAATGAGCAAGACCCTTATCGGTTACCTCGAGCTCGTCGCTAGATCCGAAATCTGGCTCAAACTCGATTCGCTTGGCTGCCGCGTTCCTTCGGTGCTTGGGAGGCCTTATCTCCAACTTGGGACTCACTTCGATCAGAGAGTCCGTGATGAAGGAGGGCGGAGAGAAAACGCTTTTGTGGAGACTCCTGCTCGGAGTTTCCGGGCTGATCGGTTGCTTCATGTTCATATCCAGGTTGATGAAGTCCTGAATGTCATTCATTCGTTCCTCGAACCGCGGCGGACTCACGATGCTCTGCTGTCGTCGAATGTCCGACAATACTTGTTTCAAAGGAGTCGGCGTTTGAGTGCTCAAACTACTCAAACTGGCTTCATCGATTAGCAGCCCTTTCGGAGGAGTGGCTAATTTAAAATTAGGAATATATATATATATTAAATAGTGAAATTGGGAATAAACAAGTTTATTTTATTAAATATTTTATAAAAGGCATTTACGTACTTAAATGACTTCCACATCTCGTGTCTCTTATTGGAGTGGAAGATGAGTCGCTGTTAAAGAACAGGCTCCGCGGAGGACTCATTATTTGGTGAAGAATGGGTGTGGCTTTCAACCAATTCCCGCACAAAGAGCTCGAATGCCCACTTGACTCCAGAGGTGTTGAAGATAAGAAAGGACTCTCGTTTTCCGTGTCGTTGCCTTCAAAATCACATTTGGCATATTTATTATTGACAATAGCAAATGACAATTCGCACTATAAATAACAATTAATACATTTTAAAATGCTTGGACTGAAGAAGCCAGAATCGTCTTTTTTGGATTTCCTCATTCTCCGGGAGGTCTGAGCTCCCTTGGCTCCAACTTGTCTTCGGATCGTTGAGTTCCAATGGTTCTTAATGGCGTTGTCCGTTCTCCCAGGGAGCAGTTTGGCGATTTTGCTCCATTGGTTCCCGTACTTGACGTGTGACTGACAAATTAAGGCGTCTTCCTCGGGAGTCCAGGGAGACTTGTTAATCAGCGGGTTTAAGTGGTTGTGCCATCTGAGTGGTGAAAAATTTCCCCCCAATTATAGCGAGTTAAATAGATAATTAAATAGGTTAAAAGTAAAAGCTGACCTTTCGCGACACTGCTTTCCAATTCGACCCTTGAGGTGCCTGGCTATAACGGTCCATTTCTTGGCTCCGTACCGACCGACGAGTTCGACTACCTTTTCATCTTCTTCCTTTGTCCACTGACCTTTAACCAAGTTGGGGCTAAGAACTTTTGTCCATCGAGTGCTACACTGCATCTCGGATCGATCAGGGAACTCTCGCGAAATAGTGGCAAACTCCTCACCGCATCTCCCAACAAGAGTTTTCAATTTCTCGTCCTCTTCTCTCGACCAACTCGTTCTCTTAATTTTCTTCGTCGTCTTCTTAACACTGTTCGGAGTCGACTCCATGTCCGTTTATTTCATGGGAAGCCGTTACACTTCCGGTCTACTCAACCACAATGACAGTTCACCAGGCTGAATGGAAAACGAGCCCAAAATCACTCAATTCACTCCGAGTTCATATCCTTATCTCACAAAACTCGCAAATGGCGAAAGTCAAGACTATCCAGAATGACCTCAATTGGATCAATACAGTCTGAAGGGTCATGTTCGTGGACGTAGGTTAATTGTCAGGGATGCGAGGAGCTTGGCTCCGCCATCCTCTTCCTGCTTCTCTGTGCTCACTGTCGAGCGACGAGAAGGGTTTCTCACCAGCTCAACCATTGTTGATGAGCGAAGCCCGCCTTTACGAAAGAGCGGGACAAATTGCACGAACCTCACACCAGGGTGCGCAAAGACTCCACCCCATACGTTTACCTCTCTCTATATATTCCTTGAAAAGGTGTATCTGCGTCTGTGTATGCAAAGATAGCTCAACAATGCAAAATAAAAGCGGCATTCCTGTTTGTTTCCTGTTATATATATATATAACAGGAAACATATATTGGTATATATATATTGGTATTAGCGTGTTCATGTCGGTCGAATTTGGCTTATAAATGGTTTTTCTAGAGAATCCTATATTCCTATCAGACAAGGAATTCTTTCAAATTAATTTTTTGTACATTTGCATACATGACATTTAAATTGTAAATGTACGAAAGTGATATGATACATGTGAATATGCAAATATGAATGATACAATTTGTTGACTCTTAAGAATTTTTATAAAAATAAATAATAGATAGGTAGTAATATTATATTTCTTGATATAAAAATGAACTAATATAAATTGGCTAAATGTCAAAAGTTTATATATATCAAATCAATACTACTAGGGGATTATGTATATAAAATTCTCAATTTGCTTTCTTGTTTAAATATCTTGACTAGTTTAAATCTAATTCGAGTCATCATTACTAGTCAACTACTATCTTAAAGTAAATATTTATGTACTGTTAGGATTCGATCCCGACAGCGCTCAATGGGCGTTTTAAACGACTACAACTAGTGAGCACTAGTCAAAATTACTAAATGCCGAAATCGTATATTGGTAATGTACAATCAAGGCTTAATTGTACTAAATGCATTTGACCTTTGACCTAATCTAACCTAACCTAAGATAATTGAACATTATTAAACATGCCCTTACTTAATTGTTCATTACTTAAATGTGATTTCGGGGTATGAAAATTTTGACTAGCTCTCACCTAGATGTGGTCGTTTAAAACGCCCATTTAACGTTTTCGGGTTCGGATCCTGACATATATACCAAAGATGGTAAAAGATCATAATCTGATCTGATTTTCTCCTTTTACCCCAAGTGATCAGCAAGATCAGATCATTTGAAAATCGACACTTGCCAACATCAGATCAGATCAAATGTCTGATTTTGAAAAAGAAGTAAGCAATCTAAGATCGTTTAACATTAACTGATCTTATTTTTTCAGGTCACCCCACCTCAAGATGATGTTGAAAAGATCTTAAGTTAGTGATCTTTTACCACCTTTGGCATATACATACATACCGTATTTACCCGAAAGATACCCCGGGGTATCTTTAAATTTTTCATCCCCTACCCGCGGGCATCTTTCGGACCCGGGCATCTTTAAATAAATTTACACTAAATATATTTAATAATATTTTTATTATATATATAAACTCGTTTATTTGATTATATTTTTATCAACAATTTAGATATTTATATCTTTCTTTAGTTTTTCTTACTTTACTAACGTTCTTTGGATCAAAATTAAAAATCTTGACTACTTTATCCAGGTTATAAATTTCTAAATAGTTCAAAACATTGAGTTTAATTTAAACTGTTCATGTTCTATTGAGAGTATACCATAAAATTGAGTATATTCGATGTTTAGAATTAAAAAAAATGCTTGAATATACTGTATTATACTTCTGACCCCCGGGCATCATTAAAAATATTAGCTTGTATCCCCCGGGCATCTTTCGAACCCCTGGTATCTTTCGGTCATATACGGTATATGCTCTTGACAAATACTGTAATTTTCTACCTAAAAGATAAATTGAAAAACGACTATTTAATTGAACGAATATGCGAAATTCCAATGTATAAAGAATAGCTTCCCCATAATGTCATACACATGTATATTCCAATGTATAATGAGGAATAACCGTACATATTATATATAAGTATTTATGTATTCCGCACTGTGTATACAACATTAGACTGAAGCGCATTCTACTCCGATTGGCGATCCTGATTATATAGCGCATACCTAGTAGAGGTATTATTATATACGGCCTGATACGGCCCGTGTTATACCTTTATAGGTCTCTTTTTCCATTTGATATAAGAGCGTCTTTGTTTGAAGTTAGTATGAAACTAAAAGGCGAAGATAAAGCCACACTATTCAAATGTGATGATTAAAGTGTTGATAATTATTTTAATCTCATTCATTTCTTTTAATTTTATAGCATTTGCGGAGTTTAAGTTTTCAAGGAAGGCAGAGTTGAATGTAGAGAAACTCTCGGACACCTTTTGCCTTGAAGGCTTTTGCGGCTTGAGGAGTAAAAAGTAATTTATTTTTGTTTAATGAAAAATTATCATTAATAAATTAAATAAGACATAGTTCGTAGTTATAAATCTTATATTGTATGTTTTAATGCTTGTATATTTTAAAGATATAAATACTTCATAAAATTTCAAATCCTATTGCTCGAAATAAATTTAATCATTAATGATCATTTTATTACAGATATATTCTTTATGAAGTTAATCCTGGAGAAGGGTTTAATTTGAGAAGGGACATTTTCCTCAGAATTGCACCATTAATTCACATTCTCAATAAGAATGATTCTGGAAATTGGGTTTTGGTAAGTACAATTTAAAACATTTAAAGGCTTTTAAATCTTGATGAAATTTGTATTTGGTATTCATCTTCAGGTTCTTCCTCCTTGGAGCAGTCCACATTGGAGGAATACTAAAGGCTATCTTGACTGGAAAACATTTTTCGACGTTAACAAAATTCAAGAACACGTAGCATCCATTGAATTTTCCCAATTTTTAGACGGTAATTATATAAATAAATGTTTACTTACTTCTTTCATGCTAAATTTGTAAAACACTTTTAAATGATTTTAAATAAATTTCTATAATGTTTCTATAATGTAATAATGTTTATTTATGCTATTTATGTTTTAGAATATGGATTGGATAATAGTCTTGATAGTATATATCAACTTCAAAACTTCCCATTTGAAGCCAAGGAAAGTTGGGAAGAGAAGATTGAGTTTGTTTCCAATTGTGAAAGGCCGTTGGTTTTTAAAAAGTTAGTTTTACTCTTTCGCCCTTCGATGAACACAATATAATAAATATAATATACAGGTATCATAATAATGAATCTATATAGTCTAAAGAATCATTTTCTAAAATATAGGAAACAAAATACTTCTTTATTTGTTGGAAATTTTTGGAACCATAGTATTATAACGAAACAAGCAAGTTGTGTTGCCTTGCGTGGAGGAGCCACAACTCTTGCTAAGCTCTTAATCAACAAAAACCTTAGGTAAATATTTTCCTTTAATTTGATTTAAATTCCTTATAAATAAATCCTTTTTATTACTCATTTATAGTTTGGAATTTTTTTAATAATATTTATTTGCTAATTAATAGAACTGTGATGATCAATCGAGCTGAAGTGATTCTTTGGAATTCGATGTACGGAAGTCACGACTGGTGGACTGTTCGGAAGGCTCTCGTGTTTTCTCCCAATCTCATTGCCTACGCCAAGTCATTTATACGGAATAACATGGAGGAGTTGAGGAGCTCGGATGAGACATGTGAAGAAGGTCAACTCGCCTTTTTAGCTTTTCATTTAAGAAGAGGAGATTTTCTAAGAACGCGACATTCAAACCTGCCATCAATCAAACAAGCTGCGAACCAAATACTCACAAAAATACATTTATTTAAAATTTACATCGTGTTCCTTGCAAGCGATGGATCTCATAAAGGTAATAGAGTTAAAAAATAAGTCATTAACAGTTTATGCTAAAAAAAATTCATCTTTTAGGTATTTAATTTCTATATTTCGTCATTTTCAGAAATATCTGAACTGGTGAATGCGCTGCAAGATTACAAAGGTGCTACGAAAATCAAAGTTATTCAGTTCCCTTGCCAAAAAACCGAATTGTCGGAGGGTCAATGCGCAATTGTTGATCAAATTCTTTGCTCCTGGGCAAATTACTTTATGGGAACAGCAGAGTCGACGTTCACTTTAAGAATATTTGAGGAAAGAGAATTGCTTCATAAGATCCCTGACTCGACTTTTAACTATTTTTGTGTAGATAATCACAAATGCAAAGAAGCGACGAAATGGAGACTTCAATAAGCTTCTCAAAACAATTTATGGGAAATAGTAATCTTTTAATGTAATAATTTAAAAACTTACATTACCTAATTTTTTAGCTTGTTAATACCTACTTATTGTTAGAGTTTATACATAATTGACAAACTAATATGAAAAACAACTTTAAAAATCATTTGGCTCTGAAACTATTAAGCGATTATTCTTTTTTAAAAACAGGTTCTACGTTTTATCTCGTGAAATTTAAATTTGCATATATTTTTCTTACATGTCACTTAAACAAGTTTGAAACCAAGTAACATGTGAGAAAAATATCTGCAAATTTAAATTTCACTAGCTATAGGCAATATATTTATTATAATTTAAGGTATCTAAACCAAGTTAATCTAATTCTAGATCAAATGAACCACTCGGTATGCAGCAAACTTACCTAACAAACAAAAAATGGCATGCAAATACTTACATATTAATCATTTTAATATTTTTATGTAACAATTTATTATTGTTCTAATAAATTATATTATAAAGGGCGAGAATTGGTGAAAATCTACTTCCTTTTTCTTCAGATTACTATCATTTTCATACTCATGATATTTCATAGTGGTCTTTTATCGCCATTATATTTTTAAATAGTAAATCTTTATTTTCAGAATTATTGACGATGTTTTTCAATCTATCTAGAACTTGAATAGCATTTTATACTCGAATAATTCTTAAACTCGATATATGGACAAAAACCTAAGCCAAGAATAAACTGTAATATTATTTATTTTTAATTTGTTAAAAATCTAAATATATATTGGTGATTTTCAATTATTGAAGAGTTTTTGGGTTGACAAAAATGATAAATTAATGAATCATTTAAAAACATTATTTCAAGAGTATATATTATACCTACACACCAGCGAGAAATTCACTCTTTCATTGCATTATGCACTACACATTGAAATGGGGCAATAAGATCCTTTTAAATGGATCAAATATAAATACGAGATCTTTCAAGTGGGAACTCAAAAGTAAGCATTTCCATTGTCGATATGCCAATTGCCGGCGGGATTTATAGTCAGATTTGTGATTGCCAATTTCTTTTTATCTATTTGATCTTAAGAGTTTATTTCTGCATATTTATAATAAATATAATATATTAGTTAATTCGCAATTTGCTTAAAGCAAAATGAACTCTAGGAGATTCGAGCAAGGGTAAAAATGGTGTGTTTTCAAGATTTTCCTTTCTTATCATTTGTGTTCATTCGGGGATGTTCGGTCGGCGGATTTTCTCAACTGTGTTAAGTGATTTTGGAAAAAAAGGAGCAAGCGGAAACCGAGTTCCTAAACAATTCAAGCCGCCACAACCACCCAAGACCAAATCACCTCATTTGGCCATCAACAAGAGTCAGAAAATTGTTCCTCAACCAACGTACAAAGAAATTCGCATTCGTTGCGAGTCTTGCGAAAAGTTAGTCAAAGGGCCAGACCTTCAGCACTTGGATGACAAGTCAATTACCACATTTTCCACTTTGAGGTCGGCTGTCTTTTCTGAGTTGAACCAACATGAAGAGGTAATTCTATCTTTATTATTGAATGCAATTAAGATTATTTATTCAAATTAGCAATGTATACTATTTAATACAACATCAATATATAATTTATTTATAATTGTTGTATGAAATAGGTAGCAGGAATCCAGTGGAAGCGATTTCCTGCCTTAAATAAAATACTAAAGGGCCATCGTTTAGGCGAGTTGACTGTAGTTACAGGACCGACAGGCTCGGGGAAGACTACTTTTATGAGCGAATACTCTTTGGATTTGTGTATGCAAGGGGTGAGCGAATCATTTTAAAATTTGTAATTAATAAAGAGCCCTTTGGATTTTCTTTGTAGGTAAAGACTTTATGGGGAAGCTTTGAGATTCGAAACGTTAGACTAGCGAAAACCATGTTGATTCAGTTCGCAGAAAAGAATTTAGAAAATCACCTTGACGAGTATCAAAAGTGGGCTGATGAATTTGAGAAGCTCCCGCTCTACTTTATGACCTTTCATGGCCAACAGAGCGTCAAACACGTCTTAGAAGTAATTTATATAATTTTATACTAACTATTTTTTATAATTATAAAGATATGCATATGTATTAAGCTTAAGATTTCGAACAGGCGATGAGTTATTCCGTTATGATGTTCGACATTAAACACGTAGTCGTGGACAACCTTCAATTCATGTTGGGAGTTTCTGAAGCTTCCGGAGCTCACATGGACAGATTCTGGAAGCAGGACTTGATCGTTGCCTCTTTTAGGAAATTCGCTACCATTAACAATTGCCATGTCAGTTTAGTCATGCATCCCAGAAAAGTAAGGAAAAAATATACAAGTAGCAAATAAGAATTTATTCGGAAATGTTTATTTTTGGCATGTATATTTAATAAAATTAAAATTGCAGGAGCAAGTCGAGAATGATTTGACCAACAGTTCGATCTTTGGCGGAGCTAAGGCTTCTCAAGAGGCCGACAATATCCTCATTTTACAAGACAAAAGACTGACGACTCCACGCGGTCGGAAGTATCTCCAAGTAACCAAGAATCGGTTCAGCGGAGACTTGGGCATTTTCCCACTTGAGTTCAACAGGGACGCACTCTCGTTCTTTCCCAAACGGAAAAAAACCACTGATAAAGTTACAACTAACATTGATGAGAAAACTTGACTGAATCAATTCATTGTAAATGATGAAAAGTTATAAGTACATTTAATAAAAATAAAAAGATTATTCAAAGTAATTCAAGAGTCGTTCCAGGCGTACGAATACGTGTCTTGCCATTCAGGAATAGCTTGAGCGAGCACTTGACAAAGCTGGCCCACCAAGGGAATTCTGTTTCCAAAGGAAGTGAGAATACCAAGGATTCGACCTTTCGTATAGTTGTCATAAAATGGGGATCGAATGAAGTAATAAAAGAGCGCGTAGGTCCGTCGACTCAACTCGTTTCGCTCGTTCCAAGTCATTCGCACAGGATTCCCGTGCATTTGGAGACTAGACATATCGAGGGCCAGGCTAACTAGCCAAGGCTTCCAACTCTTCATCCCCCACAAACTCAAACCCAAGAGATGAGCCAAAGGACGAAGAACGTGAATGACCTGGAAAGGGAGATTACCAAGTTAAATGAAACCCTTTTTAAATATCACATAGACATTTAACTAACTATTAATATCAATATAATATTAGCCAAACAAAACTGTGATTAAAATGATTATTAGTAAAGGTTAAACCTCTGCCAAGAGACGTGTTGACGAAAGGTCTTTGGGCCCACCAAAAGTCTCTTCATTTCCTACTGCTGGCAGTTTCCAACTTCTCTGATGAATTGGCGGGGCTAATTAAATTATATAACAAAATACATTTATAAAGCGAAATGAGCCTATTAGGTATATAGCCATTTAAATGTCACACTCACAAGCATGAATTTTTCGCACGACTCTTCCGGAATGCTTGAGGACAAAAACCAGATTGGGAAATGAACCACCAGTTTGACCATTAGTGTACGAACTATTTTGACCTCTTCTTGAGAAAGGTTGGAGGGCTGGGCTTTCAATCATCCCAATTTTAAAATGAAATAACAAAGCTCCCCGCAATCCAGTCCTGTTGGTAATTCCAAATTCATTGTTAATTTTTAATAATTACAATATATATATATACTATATATTAGTACAAAAATTAAAATTAGTATAATATGTATTTTTGAAATTAAATTATGAATGACTTTATGGATTGAACGATGAGGATGATGAGCCAACGACCCAAATCTCCCCATAGAGTCCTGGCCGAAACTTCAAGAAAAACTTCAAAGTATTCCACGATGGTGAGGATGGACTTGATTCGTTTGACTTGAGCGTCTCTCTTTCGAACATCTCCAGGTTCGTGGTTATTTTTGAGCGTGGTTCGCTCGGCGGCTCTTCGGAGCAAACTGTCGTGCCAAAAGGCCAAGAGGTTCGAAGAACAATAAAGGAGCTCAGGTAGAATGCTCGAGTTCCCTTTGAACTTCCCATGGATGAGATAAGAAAATAATTTGACCGACGTTTCCATATCCGAGGCTCGCTTCGGGTTGCTTTCAATCCACAGGATGTAATCCACATGGGCTTTTTTAACCAACATCTCGACCCTCTTCAGAGAATTCACAACCCCGTCCATCTAATTAAACGTAAATTGTTATCCTAAAATTTAATCCTCTTATGCAATTTATTGAATTGTGAAATAGTTAAATTTAGTTGAAATATTTCAATTCTGTCACTTAATTTCATTCAAGATTTGAATTATAACCAAATAATTATAAAACTAATAAAAGAATATAATTGATAAATCTAATAATTTTAAATTCAACTTCACTTTTTCACCTTTTATGATGATTGATGGTTTCTTAACCAGGAATAATGTGCGAATAATAAAAAGGAAACTGACTTTCCCTCAATGTCGTTGTTAAAGAGGAAGTTGGAATATGCGGATTGACTTGTTTGTTTATTTCATCCTCAATCAAGTTAAATTGAAAGTGAGTTCGACGAGGAAACAGGAATTTGGAATCCAATTCAATTGGAAGCTGTTAAGTACGTTCAAGTTAATATTTATAATAGTGTATTATTAGCTAGCTAGTTTTGCCTTTGATCTAGTGAACAAGCAGAGTTTAGCTTGCTTTATCTCAATTTTTCATTATTCCCATACGAATATCTTTGAGGAAATAAATGGCCAAATGATAACTTTTCTAAATATATTTAAGAAACATTAATCCACACATCGTTTTGAATTAATTATACTTTTGCTAAAAAGTTTAGATCCATCCTCAAAAAATAAAAGGGCATTGCGTTACTTGATTTGACAGTGAAGCATGAATGGGGTAGAATGAGTATTGGAGTTTACGTTACTTAAAGGATGAACTCGTCTGTGTTGGTCCATTCAAAAGCAGAGGATATATAGCGAGGTCTGGTGTGACTGATGGTGCGAGTGGATGAAGTCATTTCTTTATTCACCGTAACTTCATTTGGATAACAATATGGTCATTTACGTAATTAAGTAACCTAGTTAACAACACAAGGTCATTCTTTGCTTCGAACAAGAGAGAGATTGATTCGCAGCGAAGGTAACAAGTTCTCTGACAGTGACTTCGCCCAATTTATCCTTCCGACCTCTTTAGATGTTGACAGAAAGCGAGAGCTCGTTGGACTCTGGGGTGGGGCCGGTGTCATCGGTGAGTTCAGTGACTCCGTCCTTCGCCGACCTTGCCACCGTCATTGGCTATCTTCGAAGAGTTGGTTGGGCCACATTAGAGGAGGACGATCCACTGCCGAATGCCAACAATCCACTATTCAATGCCCTTGACGATGCCGCAGAAATCCTTAAGCAGTTCATCATCGACCCTCAACTCTCCTCCATTTTTCTTCATAAAATTTCAAACAGAGGTAGGATTTTTTTT
Source organism: Neelides sp. FZ-2019 (assembly GCA_009869795.1). Classification (NCBI taxonomy): domain Eukaryota; kingdom Metazoa; phylum Arthropoda; class Collembola; order Neelipleona; family Neelidae; genus Neelides; species Neelides sp. FZ-2019. The sequence goes on along the minus strand of VJMY01000678.1, from coordinate 2,264 downwards.
AAAATTAACAGTTTAACTTTTTTAATTTATACCTTTAATTTTTTAAAATTTATATCGCTAGTTTTTGTTAAATTTGTTCAATTGATTGTTATTTTTTTGCCATTGTTTTAATTAACAAATTAAAGGATTTTGCTAAAAAATACAATTTTGTTAGACGAGGAGAGGGAGGATGAATACAGCGTGACGACAGATGTAAAGTTTTCTGGAGTCACTTCGGCTGGCGTTATATTCGTCAAGAGGGGCATGGTGCTCGAGAGCAACAAGGGGCTGAGTTCTCAAATGCGGGCCATCATTTTGAACGAAGGGTCGCCTTACGAGACGCTGCATGCGTACTTTGCACAAGGAGTCGCCCCATACTTCAAGTCTTACTTGCAAGCTACTGGGCGTTCTGCAGACACCGGTGGGGACAAATTGGCCTCGGCCGTGGAGAAGAAGATGACCGAAGTGGAAATGGGCTTGTTGCATCTTCAACAGAACATTGACATCCCGGAGATCTCCCTCACCATCCACCCCCAAGTTGCCCAATTTGTGATGCAAGGGAAGAAGCCGAAAGACTCGGACTTTGGCGATAAAATCAACGACTCCTCCTTCCTCAACTCGCTCCACCAAGGAGTGAACCGGTGGGTGAAGGAGATGCAGAAAGTGACCAAGTTGGAACGGGACCCCTCCAGCGGAACCACGCTGCAAGAAGTGAGCTTCTGGCTCAATCTCGAAAGAGCCTTATTGAATCTTCAAGAGAAAAGAGCTTCGATTGAAGTGGAAATGACGCTCGAGATCCTCCGTCTTGGCAAGCGTTTCCATGCAACCACGTCTTTTGACACTGACACTCGACTTCAACAAGCCCTAGCTACAGTCAATGACTACAGCCCATTAATGAAGGATTTTCCCATTCAAGATCTTCTGGCAGCTACAGATCTCGAGAAGGTTCATTACACTAATTAAATTATTAATATATAATACATGGTTTAATATATTCCGGTAGTTGGCAATAAAGACTGAAGCAGAAGTCAAAGGAGCAGAGAATGCCTTCTTTGACTCTAAGGTCAACTTCTTTTTAAAAAAGGGTATTAGAGATCTCAAAAGAAGATGTAAAGAATGTATTCGACTCAAGAAGTAATATATAACTGATGATTAAAATTTTAGAAATATGATTTGGCCCTTTATTGCCAACTATCGGAATATATTGAACCATGTATTATATTAATTAAATTCCACCAATGCAATCTCATTTAATAATCAAAGCTACTGTTAATTGTACAGTTCCAATACTTATGGGAACTTGACATGACCTTTGAATGACCCTAATACTACATTATTTTATTGTCACAGGTTCGTTTTTCCCTCCAAGGAATTTTCGTTCATCTGAGGAAGATTCGTAATACGAAGTATCCGATTCAAAGATCGCTTCGTCTAGTGGAGGCCATTTCTCGGGATCTTTCTGCTCAGCTTTTGAAGGTGTTGGGGACGAGGCGGCTAATGGTGGTTCCTTACGAGGAATTCGAGCGGGTCATGAGCTCTTCTTTTGACATTTTCAACACCTGGGATGAGGAGTACGAGAAGCTCCAAGCGCTCTTGCGCGACATCATGAAGAAGAAGCGGGATGAGATGAAGATGATTTGGCGAGTCAACCCCGCACACAAGAAGCTCCAACTGCGGATGGAGCACGTGAGGAAGTTTAGACGCCAGCACGAACAGTTGAGATCCGTGATTGAACGCGTCCTTCGCCCTGACCAACAGACAATGGTCCAAGGAAATGCCAACGAGGAAGTGTGTGCTGCTTATTTGCTCGTGGAACAAGTCGAGGTATTCATGATTTTTAAAAATTACATATTACTTACTAATAAAAGAATAAAAACTTTGTTAAATTGAAAATTGATATTTTCTAATTATTTAATTTGATTATCATCCAAATACTTAATGAATACATTTTTAATTTTCAAATTTCAGGTACTGGAAATGTCGAAAGAAGGCCATGAATCATGGGAAGACGCTGTTCGACGTTACAATGAGCGGGTTGACAACGTGGAGGCGCGAATCACAGCAGCCCTCCGCGAGCAACTGGCCACTGCCAAGTCTGCCAATGAAATGTTCAGAATCTTTGCCCGGTTCAATGCCTTGTTCGTCCGTCCCCAAATCCGCGGAGCCATTAGAGAATATCAAACCCAATTGATCCAACGGGTCAAAGACGACATTGAGACGCTCCATGAGAAGTTCAAAACGCAGTATGCGTTGAGCAAAGCATATCGTATGTCTGAACTCCGCGA